>PVKE010000071.1:193543-231347 GCA_004027555.1 Craseonycteris thonglongyai | reverse complement strand
GTAACAATGAAGCAACCTGCTAACAAAACAACCTCAATAACAACAAAGCAACCCCGCTGACAACGAAGCAACCCGCTAACAACGCAACCCCGCTAACAACAAAGCAACCCTGCTAACAACAAAGCAACCCCGCTAACAAAACAATTCCAATAACAACGAAGCAACCCCGCTAACAACGAAGCACCCCGCTAATAACAAAGCAACTACCATCTAGCTAACCGAGTGCCGACTATGTGTCAGGTGTGATACAACCATCAGCTCCCCCCCAATTCCTTACACAAACCGTGTGAGATTTTCATAGACGAGGACATGCAGGTGCAGCGAGGCGAAGTGATTTACCCGAAGTGCTGTGGCGAGAAGGATCCAGAACGGGGTCTCAGGCCCGGTCCGTCTCGGTCCACAGCCCAGGCCCTTTCTGTCTCATCCTGCCAGGAGCCCAGTTCCGTGTGTGGCACAACTATTTCACGTGCGCGTCTCATGGTGACAGCATTGCTGGCATTCGCAGCCTCACCTGCTCCAAGCATTAGAACCAGGGACGTGTCCATCAGTCAGAGTCTGTAAGAAGCGTTGCTCTGGGAAGTCTTTTCGGAAGTGAGTCTCCATCTGGGTACAGTGACGCAGGACAGAGCCAGCTCTCAGGACACGTCAGCGCTTCCTTTGACTGCACATTTGATCAGATGCTAGGCGCTGACAGTCACAGCTTGTGTAGCATTGTCCCACGGGCGAGTATCGCTGTTTGAAATAAAAATTAAGAGTCTCGTGACACTCCTTACTTTAGTGGTTCCCAAAAGGGATGTGGCGATAGTACTAGTGTACTGTGGACCCTTCACATGTTGGGTTCCAATCTCGATCAATGTGTGTGATTCAGTTGTGCCACCATTGCAGGCGCACATCACTATAATGATTTCTGTCAGACGTATGGTTTTGCCGACAGAGAGAGAAAGCTGTGGTGAGCAGACCAAGCCTGCTGATGGTGAGCGGAGGCTGACGATCGTGGGGTCAAGTCAGCATCCCGGAAGAAGCTGGGGTTTCTCGGAAAACTCAAGAGCTTTGTCTTGTAGGGATGTTAGGGAGGCTGGCCAGGGAAGCAAACTGTTCTTACGAAACAGTCTGCATGGGGTTGAAGAACAATCAATGAAGACGATGAGACGATGGCTCTTTGGTGGATGCTGGGAAGCATCATCCTGTTAATAGAACTGTGTGTGCTGTACTTATCGTGGACTTATCGATTGTTGTCTTCATGCTCTTAGTTGCATTACTGTGTGGCCTGAACTTCTGGCATTTTAAAGGCTGAGAACCACTAAGTGAGCAGCATAGAACTTAGTTCTTCAAAAGCTGTCGGGAGAGAAGCTCAGTGTTTACCCAGGAAATGGGAAGCGAGGCCCCGTGTGCTTCTGTGTGGAATACTCCAGATTCCCAGGAAGGCTCGGAGACTGGAGGAAGCACAAAAATACCTGAGGAATGGCAAGTTTGGGACTTCCTCATGTTAAAGAGCTGAGAGAGTGATGACATGGAAATCTGAAGCTCTAAAAATAACCAAAAATAATATACAGCCAATAAAACATTGTTACATGCAGGACTGGGAAGCAGAATAGGAGTGGTTGAATACATATTTTCTGAATAGACGAATGAATGAGCCAATGACTAAATGACCCTTATCACATATGTGGACTGGCTCATACATGCATATGGTCTTCCTTAAGAAGGCAGGCATTATTATGCCCATTTTGCCATTACAGGTTTAAAGTGAGAAATTAAATAACTTGTTCAAGGTGAGATGGTCAGTGGAGCTAGGATTTAAATTTGGAGTTATCTATCATGAAAACCTACTCCATCAAGCTGTAGATCTATTTACTACAGATCAGCTCATAGTAAACCTTTAGGGAGCTGAAAACTGGCCATATCTTTCTCCTACTACAGCCCTAAGATGGTTTGCTAATCCCTCAGAGAATAAAACCCAAACTCCCAGGGCCAAGAAGATTCCCTGTGATCTGCACCCTACCCGGTTCTAGGTCCTCTTCCTTGTTTTTCTCTCCAACCAAACTTGTTCCTGTCCCTGCAGCTGGTATTTGCTATGCCATCTGTCCGGAATATACTTTTTAAAACTGTTTTCAGATCTTGCACAAATCCACCTCTTAGAAAACCTTTCAGTGGCCACCTTGTCTGATTGTATTTTTATTTCCTTGCTTTACTGTGTTATTTGCTACCTGAGCTGAAGTATTTTGTTTCTGTGTTTCTTGTTTCTCACTCCTAGTAGTATGTGAATTCCAAAGATTGCCTCGGTCTCATCACTGTAGGCCCCGGGTCTTAAATAATGCCTGACACATAGTAGGTACTCAAGTCATATTATTTAAGTGCATGAATGAATTCATCCTCTGAAGCAAAGGCTGTGCGCTGGTTATAATCAGGAAAACATTTCTTGTGTCTAGAAGACAGATTGTACCTTGGAGGGCTAGGGAGGTGAAAAATAACGTTTGGGTCAAATGTTGTCACTTTATGAAAGCACAGATTGATCAAGGGACATAATACCCCAGCCCGTAAGAATAAGGCAGCAAAAAGATAAAGTTGAAACACAGAGTTGAAAAGGCTGAAAATCAGTGGCTATATTCTCACTGGTCAGGTTAAACTTTATGACCTCGAAATGGTGCAGGTGAAAATGAATTTTGGCCAAAGGGGGTGGATGATGAATCTGGCTGCAGTGTCCTAAGGCAGACATAACTTTAGTGGGAACAATTTCCCATGGCAAGGACACCCTCTTATTTGCCGATATTCCAAAGTACCGACAAAGAGCTCCAGAATTAGAATATGTCACCTGAGGGCCCGTTTGTAAACTCTTTGCTCTGGGAAATGTTAGATGGCGACAAATCCATCCCCACTCAGCCAGTCATCCCAAGGGTAAGACATCTCTGTGGCAAGATCTCCAAGACTCAGATGCGGTTTGGACTTTAACAGTGTTTTGCGGGTTAGAAGTGTGATCTAGCGGTGTGAGCACCAGCCATTAATCTGCTTGGAGCAAGGCAATGGATCTCATCCGACCTCGCCATTTATATTGCACTGCACTCTCCCAGTGAACGCACTTCAGGCCGGCCACCTCCAACGCACACGGTCTGTGTCCATTTTCATTCTTCCTCCTAATAGCTTCATCCAGCTCAGTGCCTCCCGGGCCGTGGCACCAAGCGGCAGCCTTGCTCCCTGCTGCCTGGCTGGTGTGTGATGTAGTGAGAAGCTGGCCTTTGTACAACACCTCTCTCCTTCTGCCACAACCCTTATTCCAGAGCTGATTGAGAAACCCAGAGTGTCTTCTCCCTGAGGGTCTCCCTGATTTGCCTACGAGGGGACTTGGCAGGTGCAGCTGTGTGAGAGACGCCAGCTGGAAACGACTGCTTCCTTTGTAATGGAGTGAAGCTCCTCTGAGAGGTATCACTCATTCAGGGCTGTGGGGTAGCATTCCCCAGTCGTCTCTGGCTTCCATATCCACTAGAGCCTAGCATGGAAGGCAGAACTCAACCCTAAACACTTTCCTCGGTGAGCTGGTTGCTGCCCAAGGATAAGATGTGCTGTTAGGTTTTCAAGATATTTGCGTGGATTCTACTTCAATGACCCATTGCAGTTCCCACCCATGGTGTGAGAAGCATAGCCTGTTCTTACACCCCATCCAAGTAAATATTGGGTAATTATTTAACTGGCCTCATTGCAGAGGCAACAGGACCATCCGAGTCTCAGGACAGGGGCTGCTCACATAAGCTGTGTGGAAAATGAACCTGTCAACCTAGGAAGTGGAATGAGCTACTTAGGGCAAAATATCCTCTTTGGATTTTAAGAGGAAATGATATTATCTTGGTACAAGTCATTAAACTGGGTTAATGAAATAAAAGCCTACATAGTTTTACTGCCCCATGAAAATGACTACTGTTTACCTACTCAAAAAGACCGTAGTAAACATGGGCCCAAATGTCACCCTAATCACCTATGAAGACTCTGCTGTGTGCTGGGGCTGGTGCTAGATATTATCGCTAACGCTCATAGAATCCAGTCATTTGAGGGGTGATGTGACTGAGGCTTGGAGCGGTTAAGTGACTTCGCCAAGGTCACACAGCTGGTCAGGGGCAGCATTAGGATCGGAAGGCAAGTGTTTTCAGACTCTAACATTCCATGTACTTCCAGCATCCATCTGCAATCAAGTTTTGGGGTCCTCTCCAGCAGTGGGCTGGCTCCCTAAATAGATGAGCCATTTCTGAGGTGGGGCCCTGACGCATCCTCCTGAGCTCCTAGTATTTGGTGCATTAGGCACCCCAATACTTTGAGGATCACCTCTGTCTTTTCTTAATGTCCATGAGGACGGGCACTCATATCTGGTCTAGCCAGTTTCATTCCTAGCTTCTGGCACGTAGTAGGTGACGAAGAAATCCCTGGGTGGGTCTCCTCAGTTAGAGAGATTCCGAAAGGCCTGTGAAGCAGTGTCACCAGATTCCTCAGGACGGCGTGGGGGCGGGGAAGAGAAATGGGCTGGAGCTGCATCAGCAGAACCTGATGGCTCCTCCCCCCTTCTTTTTTCTGAAAACACTCTGAATTTGTGACTTTGGTTAGGAACATACACTGTCTCTCAGGTGCTGAATTTGATGGATCCTTGGATATCAACAGCTTCTCTGCTCCCTCAGCTGTTCGTTAATGTATGAGTCCCCTGACGACGCGCTGGCTCTGAGTTCCAGGGCTGCGGGGGCAGCTTGAATGGCATCAGGGTCACGCAGGGATAGGGTGACCAGATTTTAACATTGGTAAAGTGGGACACCATTGACCGGGGCGGGGAGGGGGTTCTTGATGAAAAATTGGGTCTATCTCCTGCTGTTCCCTAGCTTGTCGTGCATTCTTTCCAAAAATCGGGACTTTTTAAAACCCCGCGGACGCAGGACAAATTGTTAAACATCGGGACTGTCCCGCCAAAAGCAGGACGTCTGGTCACCCTACTCAGGGAGGAACTGAGCTGTCTGGCTTCCAGGCGAGGGCAGCTTTCTCCCGGACAGAAGTGCTGGTAGAAGCCATTGTTGTTGAGCCCTCCCCTTGTCCTAGCGTGTTCACACACAGACGCGCAGACGTGGGCAGCATCCATATCTGAGTCTCCATTTACCTGGCTAACACCATTCGTTCACCCCACCCTGGTCTAGATTGCTAATAATTGTTAAAAATGCCTCCTTCCTATGCTTTAGAAAGTCATATATTTATCATCATCAATATAAGTCTCATTACGAACACATTAGGCACCCATCTGTGCCATTCTGGCACTCTCCCAAAGGACTTTTGGACAAAGAAAACCAGCAATCTAAGTTGGGGAAGTCCTCTAAAAGTCACTATCAAGATTTATTTTCATTCCTGCCAAATTTAGTCTCTTAAATATCTAGATTCCTCCCCCACCCCCTATTTTCTGAGATATCATTGACATATAACATGATGTAAGTTTAAGGTATAATATACCATATTTTCCGGCGTATAGGACGACCGGGCGTATAAGACGACCCCCTAATTTTACAGTTAAAACATAGGTTTAGGCCTATATTCACTGTATAAGACGACCCCAAACCTATGTTTTAACTGTAAAATTAGGGGGTCGTCTTATACGCCGGAAAATACGGTAATGTAATATTCTGTAATAATTGTACAATGTGATGATATGATAATTAAGTATCTACCTTTCCCCCTGTGTTTGTAGAAAGTTTTTACTTTCTACTCAGTTATTTCCCAATTTTATTTTCATGAAAGTATTTGAAGTTCACGTTCTTTTGTGTTAGGCTAGAGTTCCCATTGTCACACGAGAATTTCCTTTGGCTTTAATTGCAGCTATCAAATTTACTGTATTCAATGCCATTTAAAACAAACTCTAAAGCACAGCATTAATGATCTGTGAGCAAATATCCTACTACGATATGTTAACTATCCAATATATTCCTAAGCTAAAAGCGTGTGAAATAAATTTTACTATAATGAGAAACTAGCAGCGTATCGCCATTCTAAATGTGGCCCAGGCTCACAGCACATAAACATCACCAGTGTCTGAATCGTGATGCTTTCTCCCAACAGTCCAGAGGCCCCGGCACAAGCTGCGTGCCTCCTAGAAGCAGATCAGTGAATTAATAAGACAAGTCAATTAAAGCCGTGCTCTGTTACTTCAGGATAAAACAGGGCAACCCGAGCTGGCTGACACAGCCTCCAAAGCTGTTCAGTGCAGCGCCCTGGGGGAGACTTGCAGGGACTCCCCAAGGGGGTCCTTTCTCCTTCCTGGGCCTGTCGCTGGGCTGCATGTCCCAGCCTCCCTTGCAGCTAGGTGGGTGCATACACAGAGCTTTGTGTAGCCGAAGGTGGGCTGTCATGTTTTCTATCGCTTCCCCTAGTGTCTGCAGAACACACCTCTGTGCTTGCTTCCTTTTCCCTGCTTCTGGAAGGCTCCACGGGCCCCCAAATGGCAGAGTCTCTCAAGTATTTTTAGACTGGAGTCCATGGACCTCGGCCTGGTCTGTGGATAAAATTCAAGGAGTCCATGAGCTTGATTAGAAAAATATTACCTCTCTAATGAAACTTTAACTTCAATTTTGCATTCCTTTCTATTAGGAATGTAGGCAAATAACTTCAGTGATTGAAGCACTACCTATGATGGTCACCTAGAGAAATCATAGATATTTCAAATCACATTATGGCTGTTGCATATATTTAAAATTAGTTTTACACTTACATGGCCTTAAAATTATGATAGTGATCAAACCTGCAGCCAGATTTTGCTATTTAGTGTTTTAATAAAGAGGTACATATAATACCATGTCACATTTAAAAAATATTTTGATTGCTGAGTTTTAATATAATTTTATTTAAATATGACATATTTTATTTTATGCATTTTAAAATGATTGTCTTGGAAAAGGGTCGACAGATTTCACCAGGTTGACCAGAGGGTCTAAGGCACAAGGAGGTTAAGAATCTCCGTGCCACCTGGAAACAGTCCATAACATGGGGGAAAATCACCATTTGTTGGGTTAACCTCCAGAGACTCTGAAGCTATTTGTCATAGCTGTTTACTTCGCAAAGTAAAGGGTCTACACCCTCCAAGATATAGGTGGGTAAAGGTTTCCGATAAAAGCTCAGGCAATAAATGTTTGGAGCTTTGCAGGCCACACAGTTTCGGTTGCAATTATTCAACATTGCCATCGTTGGCCAAAGTAACCATGGCTACATGTAAATAAACGGGCCCACTTGGGCTCTACAGAAAACTTCATTTACAGACACTAGAATTCGAATTTTTTATCATTTTGACATGTCACTAACAACATTCTTAAACATTAAAACAAAAAACAAACAAAAAGAAAACCATTCTTAGCTCGCAGGCCATAGGAAAGCAGGCGGTGGGCTGTTGTTCGCCAGCCTTTGATCTAAAACATGGGTCAGAGGGTACTTTTGGGAAGGTAACAGAGTATAATTGTGTTAACTGTTGAACCTGCTGGGACATCACTGAATGGCACTCGGAAGCAATTCTGATTCTCTGCTTTTCACCCAATTCTATCCTGATAGCACATACGAGCATGTCCTTAAGTTTATGTTAGTGGTTATCCACCCCCCTGTGCTTTATAATAACATGGGGTGTCCTGGAAAAACTATCGAGGCCTGGGTCTCACACTGGACCCATTGCCTCAGACTCTCTGGGAGCTGAGCCTGTACCCTGGCCTTTTAACAAAGCTCTCGAATCATCTCATGCACAGCCTTTCTGCCTCCGTCACTTTCTTTCCCTCATTCCCTCTCTTCCCTCCCAACATGTGAGCTGACAATCTACCAGCTGCCTCTACGAAGACTTTCCTGGATGTTCTGGTGTTTGGTTTTGCCTGTGTGTTTGCTTAAAAAATGTCAATGATTTTCTAATGTTTTTGAATAGGAAGATTTCACTGAACTGTTAGAGGAGGTAGGGTGATGGAACATTTCCGCACAGTGACAATTAGATCCAGTTGAGCAACGGGTCCCTTTGCATGGGCAGGGTGGCTTCCTTCTGCTTAGTATGCTCTTGTCACCTCCCAACAGCTTACACCCACCCATGGCTCTCAGGTAGCTGAGCATTTTCATTCTGTAGAAGTCTACACTGTGACCTCCCGCCGGGCCACTTTTTAGAGAAAACTATAATCTGCACCTTTGCTCTCCCACCGGCAACTAAGTGCCAGCTTCTCACATGAAAGCAAGACAGCCTGCCATCGTCTGTATCAGAGACCCGCAAACTGGCTCACACACCAGATGTGGCCTCTCGCGTCTTTGTGTCAATAATTTTGTAAGTAGATTGTGTTGGAGCACAGTCCTGTCCATGTGCGCTTTGTAGTACCTATGTCTTCTTTCATGTGGTGACAGTAGAGTTCAGCAGTTGCCTGCAAAGTTTAAAATGAATATTTTCTGGCCCTTTAGAGAAATAAAAAGGTTGTGAACCCATGGTCTGTCGACCTATTTGGTGTAAGAAACTGGTAGATGGAGACATCTGTTAAAACCTGGCTGATGCCCCTTTAGAGTTTCAGTCAAATGGTTCGTGTTGTTGCATCACCCATTTATGTCTCCGTAGCCCATTAGCAACCTGGGGATCCCTGTCTATCATTAGGAGACAGCAGCTGTGATACAGGGAACAACTTGATATTTGATGTCAGTGAATTGTTGTAATTGTTTATTAGTTGGATAGTCATATTATGATTACGGGTTTAAAGAGACGCCTTCTCTTCTATAGTCTGAAAGAGTTACAGATGAGATGAGATGGTTTTTTGGGGGGGAACAATCTGGGGTACAGGGAGTCTGGCTGAGACAAGATGGACCGTGTAATCCTCTTTGTGAAAGCTGGCTGACGGGCACGCCAAGGTTTCATAGTCTATCTGCTTTGGCTTGTGCTTGAAATTCTTTAGCACAAAACGTTAAACAAAGATCTCCAGCATGGACCAAGTAACAGACCTAGGGGTCCTCGTGCACGTTCAGGGCTTCTGCCTTCCAGCTGGAGTTCTAAGAGCAGACAGGGCAGGTGGATGGGGGTGGGGCACAGTGAGCCACCATCCTATCAAATGCTTCTATTAGGGTTTGAGAAGCCAATGGTGGAACCCATATACTTCAGACCCCCATCTGTGACATCCAGATGCCTCACATGCACAACACACACACACATGTGCCCAAGGTCGTTGCAACTTGTTAAACGTCTCAGGAGTTATAAATCCAGCATCATGACCCCTGTTGCTTTGCAAATGGGAAGACTCTTCCCAGTGGCCTTTTAGCCTTTCTTGAGTTTCTCCAACAGTGTGCTCGATCGGATCCAAATCTCTTACCTACTCCTGACCAGCTGTGAAATGCTGAGGGGTCCATTTGAAAGCTAGATTTTACTTTGCTCAAGAGCTAGCGAACTCTGTATGTTCACGTTACAGTATTTGAAGAAAAGAGCTTTTATTTCCGGTTGTAGAGCTTGCAGTGCTTATGTTAGGAGGCCCAATGGCATCATTATCACAAAATACAAGACAAGGCTCTAATCCTATAATGGGATTTAGAAAGTCTCTCTGGTGTTTGGGGAGAGAATGCCATGTTTTAATAAAATGCCTGCTTTTCCCCCTTGCTTTGGGACTACAGTCAATATTTCAATGAAACAATCGTCTCATCAAATCCCGTCCTGCGAGTGGAAACGGTTCACAGGAGGCTGCCGGGACGGCTCCCACAGCGAGACAGCCAGTGACCGGCGGGGCTGGGATCTGACTTCCGAGAAAGGCTGGGTGATTGCCCACCCCTTCTAAGTGACCCTGGGGGCATATTTTATTTTGCAAAAGTTGGTAATAAAAATGAAGTATTTCGGGAGTTCTAGAGTCTCCTGGGAAGCATTAGACATCCCGACTTAGATCCTGGTTTTAACCTTCAGAACTTGGAGGGGCCAACTCCTGACAAGAACGGAAAGGACCCTGCTGCTTGTCATGAGGGGCGGCGTCCGCTCCGCAGGCTGCCTGATTTGCAAGACAGAAAGCACCCTAAATAGCTTGCGTGGCACCCTGCACCTCGAAACATCACTGAACCATAAAGCTGTTGAACGCCTTCTGGGGAAACACATCCTTCCTGAACCTTAAGGGATGCTGCAAATTGTGAGAAATACCGAGCATCTTCATGCCATTGATTTAGGGGGACCCCCCCAAAGGGAATCCTGCAAATATTCAATGGACACGAGGACAGTCCATGCTGCTCAGTATGTTCAGACTCAGATGGGATGGGTGGGAGAGGCCGGAGGAAACCACAGAGAGGGTTTGAGTCGTGCCCGAAGTGGTCTCTACGAGGCGGTAAGGAGCGGCTCCTTGTCAGCTTGGAAATGCAGAAAGCTGAAGTGCAAAGCGTTCGTCCTTTGAGGGTATTTTTGCACGCGGCCACGACTGTAGTTCTCAGCAGGGCTGTACCTTGACCCTCAGGGCCATGTGGAAATTTGTGCTGTGATTCCGTGGTGGTGACGGGGGTTGTGGGTGGCTGTACCTAGGTGCTGGGCAGGCAGAGATGCTGTATGTCCTGAAGCGCCTGAGTTAGATTTGCTTCAGGGATAATTATTGTCCCAGCGAATTACCGATGATGCACTGAATATTAATGTAGGTGAAAAATCTGTTTAGAATGATCTGAGTTCAGGACTGAACACAGATACAAAAAAGTAGTTTTTTTATTGGTGAAAACTGTTCAACAATTCAAGACTGTGTCGTTGTTGAAGACTGCTATACACACCAAATGGCTCGGGCTACTCGCAGTTGGGGTCTAGATGAGCATTCTGGCCAGCAGCCCGGGCCTTCTCCCACGTGCAGTCATCGGCTGGTGTCACCGCATTGTGCAAGTCGGGTTTATGCTGGTGTTTCGCAGGGGCTTAAAACCATTCGCGCTGCTCGTGGCAGACGAGGAGGGCTATAGAGCTGAGCAGGGACGTGCCAGCCTTTGAGCTTTCAAGTAAGAGACTGAAAAGACCCTGTTTTCTAAGTTCCTGTTTTTGTTTGCGTTGAGTGGGGCCAGCACTGGCTAGAGCTTTTCAGTGACACGCAGGAAAAGGATCTGAGAGCAGCGACGATGACCGCTTACCTACTGCTTTACTCTGGTAGTATTTCCAGTCTCTGTCTTCCCATCACCTTGAAACTTTGCACGGTGACCTCCACTTTACAGGCGTGGAAGAGGTTATCCGCTTCTCTAGGGTGTAAGTGGAGGGCAAGGACTTGAATCTTTGGGGGGGGGGCTCTCTTGTCTTAAGAGTTGTAGGTTCTTTTCAATCGATGCAGGACTTCTGAGTCCTGAAATGTGGCAGGGAGAAGAGGAAATGTGACAGTTGTGAGGGGAACAGCAGGTCAGAGAAACCCTGGTCGGTTCTCCATCTGGCGAGTAGGAGCCCCTTCAAGGGACAAAGGACTCGGGATCCACACACAAGGAGGGTGTGTGTGGACGAGGGCAGCACACAGGGGAAGCCACATTGGAGGGGCCGCCAGCACCGAGCACCCTTCTACCTACATGTCCCAGCTTCTCGAGTCTTTAGAAGCAGCTGTGGGATCTGTGACCTTATCCTGCTCCCTTCCAGCCCCTAAGCCTGGCTCCCACACTGGCTTGGTAACCCTGTGGTTGGCATCTATGGAAGTTTAATCCATTGACCCTCTTCTAGTACAGTGGCCAGTCCTCTTTCTGTTGCCTTGGCATGTCCCCGTCGAGGATCACGGTTATCTGTGGCTGTCCCCAGGGTATTCTCAGCGGCCAAAGTGAGCGAGGTGGCAGGAAGCGTGAGAGGAATTGTGAACTAGCTCTGTGGGCACGGTTTCTCCTGCCACCGGGAGCCCACGAGAACGAAATCCACCAGGGTAAGGTCGTGTGAGGCCAGATGGTCACTCTGAGCGGCCTTCAGCCACATCCTTTCACAGACCATCGATGGGTTACAGACATGTAAAATTTGGAGATTTCATCTAAACATCCAAGGTTCTGCATTTCCCTCAAGAACGAAGAAAACGGAAAAAATTGGGCCACACAGGCTCCCGAATACCACGTGGCAACAGTCGGCTGGGGGCTGGGACCCTGCAGGGAGCTGGTGTCTACCCTCATCACCGCGTGTGTAGGCAGCACTTCCTGTAGGCGGATACGCCTCTTATTGGGGCCCCGTGTGATAACTACCCATAACCAGTGATAATTCCTCCAGAAAGGCGTTCACAGGCTTCACTAGTCGTAGGAAGAAGCCATGTCCCACCCGCTGCATGATGTGTGGCCATGTGTTCCTGTGACATGGCCCAGTGGTTGTGAGTGGCTGTCTAAGGGAAGTCTGTCTTCACAGCACACATGCGCCTCTATCTTGCGTTACAGCCTCTCTGAGCTGGAGGGGATCAAGGCTGCATCAATCCTGCCTGGCTTGCATACATCATCAGTTATGGCTGAGGTCTTGGCTTCCGTATTTGGTGATCATTTTTTTTAAAGAATGTAACCAGCTACCGAAGTAAACAAATGAGAACTTAACATTTCTTGTGAAATGGAACAAAACTACTTCAATAGATAAAAGACCTTATTTGTCTGTGTATAAGACGATATTTTTGTCTAAAATCATTAGACCACAAATTGGGGGTCATCTTACACAGGGAGTAGCCTGTGTATGGATTTCTTAATGTTGAGTGAGGAAAGTAGGGGGTGTCTTATACATGGAAAAAAATGGTACGTAAATGGGAGCCGCTGGTGGACCAATGAAGTGAGCAAGGCTCCCATCACCCAGGGGTGCCCATCATCCAGGGGTGTCCCTGTCACCTTTCACAAGGAACAGTATACGCCCGGCCTTTTTAGCCGACACTCACTAAATCGTTACTAGGAGAGAATTAGTGTGTGTGTGTGTGTGTGTGTGTGTGTAAATATGGGCTTCCTCTTTACTTTGAAGTGGGAACATGATTCCATGTTGTCACTTTGGTCTTCTGCCCACGGGTACTAGGAAATCAGATTCTTTCACTTCTGCCTCTAGTCCCGAGTCTTGTTTTTTTTTTCAATCTTATTTTCTTATATTTACAAACTAGGTGAACATGGCTTGAGCCCTAGAATTTGCTAGACACCAAATCTTTTATTTAGAAGGTAGACAGCTCACACAAGGAGCATTGTCAGGCAGACCCTGGTCCATTTTGAAACGGGGCTGTCCAACTTTAATTAAAAGAGAAACTCAAATTGTGACATGATATTTGGCCTTCTAGGAAGGCGTGCACGTCCCACGCAGGTGAAGAGTGTGTGGATCTCCCTGTATAAACATTTTTATGCCCCCAGCCCCGTAACTCAATGGTGGTGGCGCATAATATACTGCACTCTCAATCACTATATGGCTTTGTGAAAGTTACACTGGATTGGATCAGGAAAAGATGCTGAATTGTGTGTTGGTGAAGACGTTCTTCATCATTCTCTAATGGAAAAAAGCCAAGGGGTGTAGCTTCTCAATGTGCTTTCCAAGTCTGTGAATATAGAAATCGAATCACACAGAAAAGTCAACAGAGAAGCTTTATCTTCCTCAAACGCTTCTAATGCCATGAGCCCTATTTTCCTTTTATACCCAGTGGAGGGCTCTGCATGGGACCCTTTGCATTTGCTCTAGTCTTGTTATAACATTATTCATCACACTTGATGCACACACTCAACATCAATATTAGTCATACCACACTGAGCTCTTTATTACCAGAAATATAAATAGAAGTATTTAAACTATAAATGTTCACATTCAATAGGCAGATGGTAGCTACTGAATTTCCCAAACTGGCGCAAGTTAAATTTAAACACAAGTTGATGGTTCACACATTTGTGTAAGGGACTTGGATAAATCCAAATTGAATTTGACGACATTTACAAATATTTGAACCAGTTTATTGGATGGAAGCCTGATTCTGATACGGTCTTTTTTTCTTTTTCCTGCTTCTCTCTTCTTCCAGATCTTTCTGGGGAGAGATGAGCTGTTGCATTAAGTGACCAATAGGAAATGAGCTAACAGACCTGGACCCTTAGACTTGCTCGCTCATTGCCTCCTAGGCCCTGGTTATAAAATAGAAAATGCTGGGAACTCCACATATTGTAGGTTATGATAAAGATCTGGATGTGTGAAACCATAGGAAAGTAGACTTTTTTTTTCTTATTATTGGATTTTCATTCAGGGCCAACAATTTTAAAAGGGTATGCCAAGAAACATTAATCTCATAGAAAAGTTCACAAGATCAGGGAATTTGGGGCAATAATAATGCTTGAACAGTTTTTTTTTAATGGAATAATCTCATTTTAGTTAATCCTATTTAAGAACATTAGGAGATTTTATGTAAAAAGTCCCTATTTCTGGTTTCCTTGGAAAATAAAAGATGTGATAATGCACTGACTATATCCTCACACAGAACTAATTTTCGTAGCTTCTCATTAGGCAGGAAATGAGCTCTCCATTAGGGAAATGACTACTCAACAAGTTTGGATTCTGAAAGGCAGTTACGTGGCTCCCCCCCACCCCCCGGTTTCCTCTTTCTTGAAGACACCCAGTGTGTCTCTTGGTGTAAAGGCTCTGAAATTTCAGTAAAAATTTCTGTTTGTATTTTGTGTAAAAATGTTCCCAAATATATTTGATGATGGGACTTATTTCTTCCACATTTTGGGACATACTGTTCTAGGTAATTCTTTGGATTTTTGTTTTCAGTTTTTACTCCCAAGATTACAGATAAAAGTCAATTTCTAGTATTTGGTACAGTTACTTGGTACACAGACATGGACCATGAATTCAAGAAATACTTATTCTCTGGTGTGAATTTTCTGCCACAAAGTACGTGGGGAAGTATTCGGGAAGTCTGAAGTTTGCCATAAGGATGCCATCTGCAGGTCTGGGTGCTTTGAGAAGCATGAGAGCAGAACCAATCTATCTGATTAGCGTGTGCACACATTCGATCTCGCTTCAAGCCATCTGGTAGACATAAAGGAGCTTCCGGCTTTTACCTGAGGTTTGACATTAAAAAGTCCAGACCACGGGACCTCCTGTGCTATTGATCTAATAAGAGGCCCTCACAACAATGCATTCGGAGAAGAGGCTTTGGAGGAAAACCAAATACACTTGCCATGTGATAAATCATAGGGACATATAGGACTGTTATGCTCTCCCCAGATCATCTACAATTTCAATAGCTATTTCCTTCCTGCCAGTCTCAGCTGAGTAACTCTCAAAGAGAGGAAATGGGCAATGCCCTCTGTGGGGGAGGTGGGCCCCACTGGCATGGCGCAGGGCTCCCTGGGGAAGCCCAGCAGTGGTGTTTGAGTCTGCGCCTGGCTGGCTGAGGACACTGCAGCTGTAACAGTGGGTTTCTGGTTTTCCAAATGTTACGGTTGAAAATGGAGGCTGTTACGGCAGCAGAGAGGTCATGAAAAACGTGCTGACCACCTGTCTCTAAGTGGGGAGTTGTCTGGATTTGGCTAAACCTGGTTCGGAATAAATAAGTGGCGCGGAAAGAGGACAGGTAGCTTTAGAAAGAAGTTCTTTACCACTTGAATGGGGCTGTGTAACATTTGGTCACAGATTCTTCTGAAACCTAATGGCTTCGGTGATTTTCTGTCTCATCAGAAGAGATCTGACTGCTTTTGGAAAAAGCAAATCAGACCTAGAAAAAGGGGCCATGACCGGACTGTGGATTTGGTCAGAGGACATACTGCAGTCTAGGACAGCTACACAAAGCCTACGACATTGCATGTACAGGACGTGTTCAGACAGGGAGGCCTGTTCTACCACAAGTCTGCCGGAGCCTTGATGGCGTCCTGGGGCAGCTCCCTCCAGAATCCTCACTAAAAGCTTGTAGTTCTAAAAACCTTTCCTGGAAAAGCTTAAACGGCTATTATATATCAGTTGAATATAAAGTCTGGTTATGGAAGCCGGGCTTGCATGCTAATATTGCACAGAGCAGAAAGCGTAAGACACAGCGCCGCGCTGCCGTGGGCCATCGGTGGAGACAGGAGGCAGCCGTGGGTCTGGTATTCGGGGCCCACCTGTTGCTGGCCTCCTGGCGCGAGCGCCATGGCCTAACTCTCCAAAGGGCGCAGGTATCCTTGCCAACAGAGAAGGACGTGGCGACAGAAGGAGACTAACAGAACATCCGAAACTCAAAGGGATACACCAGCTGCCTCAAACTGTGGTACTGTTCATTTCTTGAAGAGAATATATAATATTTCAAAATATTATATATACATATATTTCAAATGGTACAAAGTAACTATAGATCCAAATTAGAAGCGAGTTGATTGTTCTTCATAATTCCCCCAAATTTCCATTGAGAAAACCCTTTTATTGAAAACACACGATCCACGGTGTCGGCCCCAAGCTCCGGGTCTGTCCGTACAGGGTACTTTGTGACCCACAGCGCGAGAGAGCGCTGTGACTATCTGGTAGCCAGTCAAAGTGCAAAGAAGAAATCCATCTGGCTTGTAATGGGTTAGCTGTTCGAAATTCTTAAAACGTGTTTGCCGTAGAGTTGGTTTTCCTTTATTACTAGAACAGACTCTTCTGTTAGGTTCTTGGGTGAATCTGGAAACCAAAGAAAGAAAGACATTTCAGGGAGAAAAGGACAAAATGAAGGCACAAAGAAAGGATGTTGCTTCTTTTAAGAGATCTGAGGTAAACAATGTTAACGTCTACAGCTGTCGTTTCCAAATGGGGGTCAGAGCACATGGACTGGCCACCATATTTTTATCAAGTGACTTTGCCACAACTGAGGAGCTAGACTCTTGGAACCACATCTGACCGGAACTGGTCATGGGTGTGAGGTCTATGCACTTGCTGGGCCCCACACTTGGTTTATTGACCTGCTGCTGCTATCTGGAAATGATTTGTTTTTGTTTTGTTTTTTTAACAAGGGGCCCCATGTTTCCATTTGTGCCTGTGCTCTGTGAATTATCTAGTCAGGAGTCAGTCCTGTGTGTCATGAGGATCTGAACTGAGTAGTCACCTCATAGCATCGTCATGTTGAACTGTTGTCACACGTAAAGTTGTGGCATAGGGTGAAGCCATTGCCAAGGTTAGCTAGCCCACATTTGTTTAGGAACATAGAAGACTTTTGCAAGGTGAGGAGCTGTTTTCAAACAATGACGTAGTGTTGAAGGGCCACCAAGGGTGTGCTCCTGTAAGTACTGATGCCATTTAATCCATTGCAATGTGGTCGCAAAGACTCCGATAGGTAAAAGCATGCCTGCACACAGAATTGTTGATTTAGGGCATAAATGAGGGTTCTAATAGAGTTGAAGGTTCTACTTTAGAATTCTAGGATGACATTTTTCTTCATCATTTCTCAAGTTTTTATCGTCTTAGAAATTGAGTGTCTGAGTCTAGGGGTGGGAGTTCACTGGAAGTTTTCAGGGTTAGCTAGGAATAGTAATATTTGCATTCAAAAGTTGGCTGGGCCAGGGGTAGAATGTATGAGAAATCTTCACACCTTTTTTTAATCCTCCTCATATAAATACTAGATCCTTCTATTCCTTGGTTTTCTACATTCCAGTGACATTCGTGACTTTCTGTTTATCTTGTTATTGTTGTTGTTTTTCACCAATACAAGGTACAGAGTGACGTTTACAAATATGGCCTTTCTTCTATTTCTGTGAACTCACCACCCTCACCTCATCCACCCAAACCTAGGCCCTACCCTCCATGGAAGACCAGGGGTCTGCCATGTTCCCCGTCATGTCCTCAAGACCCTTATACACTAACTGTAGGTAGCAGGGACTGAAATGTATTTATTGGCTAAGGAAATGGTATTTATTGGCTAAGGAAATGAATGAGTTCATTTGGACCCGGGTGCAACTGTGGTATTGTGATAACAGTTGTTTCATTCTTCTTTCCTGAACTCTCCAAACATTCTCCATCCCTCCCTGCCCCCCCCTCCACCCCCCTCTCATTTCCTACCCCCACCCCAACTTTAAAGACATTGCATGCAAAATCGAATAGAAATGAAGATTGTAGAGGCTCTCAGAGCACTTGGAACCTGGTGGAATTTTGAGTGAAGAAGCTGATATATGCAAAAGCGAGTACTTTGCCCTGTCAGTAGTAGAAATATTGTCGTGGGGCCTCGCACAATCATAGCTGCCATTGGGAGGGTGGGCCTATGACACCGATTTGACCAGGTGGCTGTTGTGACGAGGAGTGCAGTCAGAGCTCTGTCACTTGCCCCTTTGGGGGAATGAAATGACTCTACATTGTGCACTGAGTTGATTTTCTCACCTGTCTGAAAGCCACTAACATATTGGCTTGTAGGAAAGCCAGAGTTGCTTGATACTTCCCCAGGTATCATACCAGATTATGTTCTGCTGTTTTAATCGGCTTCTTTTTCTTTCCAAGTGATTTTGATTTTCTCATTTCATTTCCTATCTCTTTTTATCCCCAAGCAACCCATGTTCACTTTTTCACCTGTGAATTATTACAGCATTGCCAGACAACTTATTTCCTCCATGGGGGAGGTCTGTCATTCTAAATTATGCGGCTGTCCCTGAACACACAGCCTAGAGATTTGTTTCTGAATGCATGAGCTATTGCCATTCCAACTTTCAGACTTACGTTGTTCCTATTAGAAGTCTAAAGAAATCAACCAGTCAGTATTCAAAACCATAGGAAAAAAAAGTTCCTGTCACTATTTAAGTTGGTTAGTCTTGCTGTAAACTACCAACAAAGCAATTTTAATAAAAGAATTGTACAGGGTTAAAATTCAGGCATGCTACTCGGTCCAGATGCCCCAGGCCCCACCCCAGGAGGGTGTCTGTCATCAGCTTTAATCTACTGCCCCAGGCTGGGTTTTGGAGAACCTCTCTTAAGGGTGACTACATACTCTCTACTGTAGGTGACGTGCACTCAGGAAGCTGCCCTGTTCCCTAACACCTATTCTTTCAAATCTCCTGAAAAGTCTTTGCCTAATTTCACTTCTCTGCCTTCTCTGTGGAAAACTGTCATCCAGATGGAGTTTCATCGAGGTTTTCTTTTAGGTTGTGGTCTGTTACCCCGGCTACTCCACAGTCTGGGTGTGTCTGGGTATTTAAATGAAACACTGAATTTCTACTCTCTATCCTTTTTAACAAAGGGGTGTCATAAAAATTTAAATGAGATTACACTCTGGAGCATCTTTTGTTTATCTACATTTCAATGACTGCTGAAAATTTTGGCTTCAGATGATTATTTGGGATTCAACCCCTCTAATAGGAGGGTTTTGAAAGGACCTATTTAGGGAAAAGCAATGATTTACCATGAATCATTCTTGCCAATATCTTTACATTGCAGTTAGTACTTTTTCAAATGACCTACAAGGAAGCGCTCAGTTGTCATGAACAATCTGCGTGTTTCTTTGGTATCCCCCGCCCACTCCCAAGAGCCTCTCTTTTTGAATCAATCTTACACATACAAATAAGAAAGGTGATTCTTTATTTTTACTTTCACTTTGATAAGAACCTGAATAATTCCTTTTATCCTAAAGATTACTTCTTAGTTAAGCACTGAAAACTGAAAACATGTGTTTCAAATTAAAGTACCTCTGTGACTTAAGCTCCTTTAAAAGTTAAATCACTAGAGTCAATATTTGAAGGGTATAGACACAGTCATACTCTAATGGGGAGGAATAGGTGGGACTACTAAAACCATTCCCAGAAATCCTATTTTCAGAGCATATGATCGCAGGACTGTTGTTTGTACACCATGTATACAGAACAGAAAACTATACGTGTCATTGGGACTTCGTTGTTGCTTTTGTGTTTCACAATGAAACAAGCACTTTTACTTTCTTGGGAAGGGAAGGGGAGAACATTGAAGTTGGTAGTTGTGTCAAGGTTTTCTCAAGGTTTAAAAAGTACATCTTTTTCTAGTGTCTTCTTTTTCCTTCTCTACAGACAGGAGTGTGAATTCCCAGCTGACTGATGTGCACACGAGTCTCCAGTTTCCTCACTCGAGATGGATGCTCACGTCAGAACAGGTACGCCCTCTGCGTTCGAACCCACCGCAGGGTGATTCAGTTCTCTCGTACGTGTGCACTCGACAGTCGGGGTTGTATTCAACCCACCCAGGGAGGTAGCAAACCTCGTGGGGTCAGCCTCTGTTACCGCAGCCAGCTTCTGCACGGTAATTCTGTGATGGCAGAACAGGTCCAGGATGTATTTACAACATGCCTGATGCTTTTAAAATATGCTACAGAAGCCGAATAAATGAAAGTTACATAGGTCACAAAAAAGCTGCATCGACAACTTCTGTGCTTTGTTGATATTCTGGCTTCCAAAGAGTCTCCTGGTTGGTACTCTTGGAATTCCTGAACTACTTTGATTTGAGTTATGGTTCTTTACTGAGGTTCAAGTCTGGAGACACTAGGAGTATAGGGCTGACCTTCTGTTAAGGGTGACTGGTTCCTATTTGAAATAGGGAATGGAGATTTGGCAGAAAATACATCAGCCAAGTATTTAAAATACTGGTGATCAAATTCATAATTCTGGAATTACACTGGCAATCATTCAGAGTAGCTTAAAACCAGCTCATGAGGGCATCTTCCAATTATTTGGTAAAATCAATTTCAGGCAAAATGTAACCAAAAGATAACCTGAAACCCACACTCCACTGAATAATTAAAATGGTTTCTGTGGGTAATATATAGCAAGCAGCTTATTTCTGCAGGTGTTTCATTGAAACAAAATACCATAATGTAAGCTGAACTTCTTGGACACTCAAAAATGCAGGTTAATAAGCTCGGATGGTTCAGAAGTCTCTCCAGGCTGCAAGCCTGGGAGGTACAGCCATTTGCTAGCACATGTGATCAGTACAGGCAACTAAATTTGACATGCAAAGCATCTCCACCTATTTAGATGTGAGAAAAATGAGTGTTCGGATGGTATTACGCAGTACTACTTGTGTTTTCTGCGTCACAAAGGTGCAAGAACCAATCTTGTGTTTTGAACAGATAATGCTGAGACGGAAGATCAAGTTCTGACTTCTAATACAGGGATGGGAATCAGAGATGCCCTTTAAATTCGAGTCACCCTTTTGGAAGACTACAAGTTCAGCACACTTGGATTTGTAATTGGTGGAGATTGTATATCTATATATCAATAGATATATCTCTCCATGGTTACATGCGAAGGCTATCTGGAAAGTATCCAGCCATGTAATAAGAAAAATAGAGGCATTATGGCTGAATTTTTTTCTGGACATCCCTCGCATAGGGAACTGGTTAAGATAGTAACATACCTTTGCACTAGTAAATAAATAGTTACTATCTTAAGTGCCTTGAGCACCCCGCCCTCCCCACTACTTCTCTGAGGACTCTCAGCCTTTCTTATGGCCCAGTGTCTACAGCATCAATGGCTGGCCTGGCTGGGTCTCCCCATACAGGTTGCTATATGGCCCCTGATCTGAATGGGGAAGAGTGGTTTCTGGGGGGGGAAGGAGCCTTCTTCTCTCCTGCTCACAGCTTCCTGGGAGCTGTCTGTCCCACACAACAGCAAGCAGTACAGTCTATAACATGCACAAGAAGCTGAAAGGCGGACTTACGCGTGTGGTCTTAATTTTATTGCCGGTAGCGCACATCCATCCGGAATTGTCGGGGAGCGTCTTACATTCTTCTCCCTCTAGACAGGGCTCCATCTCACACCACCACTTCCCAATCACGATGGAGGCTGTGTGTGCAAAAACAGGAAACAACACGTTGGCCAAGGGTCCACACAGCCCGGAGGCGCTGTGCCCCTCAACAGGTGGCCTGACATCGCTACGGTGATTATGCCGTGTGGGCTCATCACGCATTTGGTCCAAAGTCCCGCTGTGTGGTGAAAGCCTACGGGCCGGGAGGCCTCCGTCCTGCAGGGACTTGCATGTGGTTAGTTCCTGTAAATCCAATGCGTGCACTACATCCTTTCTGGGGACAGAGGGCGAAATGCTCTTTGGAATGACCCACCTGTCATTGTTAGAAATGCCAGCTGAGCCAGCCAGCCTGAGGGCTTATCTCCTAGCCTTAGGGCCTGTGACAGTCTCAGAGGCCCACCCGCAGAAAAAAATGAACTGGCTGAAAGCACAGAAGAAAACCTGCAAAATCATAAAACACAAGAGTATCGATACCGGAGGATCTGTGCGCTTTGGAGCCAGGCTGTGGTTTCCTTCTGCTGCATGTGATCTGATGGGGGTGGGGCCTCTGCTGCATGTGATCCGATGGGGGTGGGGCCTCTGCTGCATGTGATCCGATGGGGGTGGGGCTTTGAAACATGGAGTCCCTGATCGAACAGTCAAGGTGGCGCCCAGGGGAAGCTGGCAGTGAATTTGGTGGCTGTCTTTACAGCACTTTCTTCTTGATAATGAGACTTTATAGACTAGAGAATGGATCCACTCAGTACAAACCAGCAAGCCCCACGCCGCTGAGAGCCCTGCGTGAACAATCGCTCTGTACAGGTATCTGCCATTCCTAACGCTCCTCAAGTTCGTTTTCCAGCAAACCCTCCTCGGCTTTCCTGTTCAAAATCACCCACGTGTCTTTAGGGTGACACTGGCTGGCTGTTTTTGCACTGGACTAAGGCTCGTTCTTCACGTCATCACCCCTTAAACCCTCACACCCCAACGCTGAGTCTCCATCCAGCATGACGCCTTGTTCTCACAGCCCCTAAGAACTCAAGTGCCATCGGTGAGCGTCACAGCGGCGTGGCCGTGAGAAGGAGGAGGACAGCGGGAAGGGAGGCCGGTGCGTGGAGATTCTCGCTCCGTGCTGCCCTCGCTGCCCGGATTCGATGCTAAGGCAGAGGCCGCCAGAGCCCCAGCGCCTTCAGCGATCCCTCCTTTACGATCCAGGCTCCTCCACCTTCGAACAAGAACGACTGTGCGGGATCCTATGTGCAAAGCCGTGTCTACTCCGATATAAGGTCCATGGAAGGATTTTTTCAGGGGCCATTTTCTCTAGAGTCGATTCAGGCCTTAAATGTCGACCAGATGCCACCAAGTAAGATGCAACTCCATGAGCTATGGCAAGAGGGGCTAGGAAGCAAAAATCCCCTAAATAGTTTTCTCTATGTGATGTCTGGGGAAAACAGAGTGATAGCAGAAAGCACAGATTCCCACACGGGACAGAATGGCGACCAGGGTCACTAAGGTCTGCTTTTCAGTCGCTGGGCTCTGTATCAGGACATGGAGCGGGGAAGACCCCAGCCATGGCTACAAGTACCTCTTTATAAACCAGTAGCATTAGATAAGAGAAGCATATAGTTTGTCAGGAAGAACATATGTAGTGTTGAAAGGGAGCGACATAAGTGGCAAAGCTTCTGGTCACAGAAGATAGAAGTCGGCGAGGTTGACGGAGGGCCTACCATGGGAGCTCTGGTTAGTGCTCCATCAGGGCCACGCCTGTCCCCACAGGGCCCGTCTAGGAGTTCAAGGCTACTGTCCTGACTAGCCCACTGAGAGTGGGAAGCCTCGGAGCTGAGCTCTGAGCGGGACTACCTCTCCCAACGGTCTTCAGTGAGCATTTGTCACTCTTGGCGCAGGGCCGCCCAGGAGTGATGAGCAAGTGGTCGGGGAGCGGCCTCTGGCGACTGGGCCGCTTGTGAAGGGCCCTCTTCTCTGAGCGACTGGGCTGAAAGCTAACAAAACAGTTTGTCTCGCAGGCATTGGCATCTCTTAAATGAAAACAGGCTGCAAGAGAAAGACCAGGGCTCACAACCCACCTATCACCATTAATTCAAGATTTGTAAAGATCCACGGGCTCACAGGGGAAAAGAAAAGGCTTTCTAAGGAAAAAATAATGTTCCCCAGACCTGCCTATAAATTCTAAACATTCCTATTACACTGGCCTCGCCGGGAAGAGTTGGATGATTTGGCACTACCTTCAGGCTTATTAGAATGAAGCTCATTCCCTGTAGTGTGGCTTTTCTAAAAATGCTATTTACGCGGACTTTGTTTCTGATGTGTGCATTACACGGTCATCTGACTACGTATCACCGTGCTCTCGGTCGAACCTTAGCCTTCAATCCTATTTCTTTTTTTTTATAAACTAATATTTCCTTCAAGATTTTTAAAATGTTCACAAAGAGAGAAGGTAAAAATGGCCTCTTCTTCCAAACTGGAAGCTACCTAAAACCTTCAGATTATTGGAAGGGAAATAATTAGGTTTAATAAAAGGAGCAAATAATATGCTATATAACCGCTTTTATAATTTTATGAATATTTAACAAAAATGCTAACACTCTTTAATATCTTGAATTATGGTCAATGTAACAACTAAAAATAACTGATTTTTTTGAGTGTTTTCCTTGTTAAGTACTTTAAAAGTATTATCTCAGTCTTCATAGCAATCCTATGAAGTGGGCATTATTATGAACCCATTTTATAGATGGAAAAACTAAAACTCAGGTAGGAAGTGCAAGAATTAACACTAGAAGCCAAGGCTGCTTAAATAAAATCCATGTTTTTCATCATTATTGTGCTAACTCATTCTAGTTTTGTGTTCAGGATTCAGATAGCTCTAATAAAACATTTAATGACTGCTGAGTGAATAAGTTCTGTCTGTTGTATTATGGTAGACACTCCGTTAACTGGAAGTCAAGCAACCCGAACTCTCCAGCAAGCTGGTTGCTTGAGTGCCGGGTAATGGAGAGTCGACTATATTACTGAAAATAAATTTTATGCCAACACAAACACTTGTGGAAAACAAATACATTTGGCTTTTATAAAACTAACTTGAATAATCTGGGCAAGAGGCAGCTTATATCATATTTAGTACTTGCTGAGGACACGTGTCTGGATTTCATGAGTTACAGCATTTTAATAGAGGTTCTCATAGTGAACATGTTTTGAAGCCACGGGGAATTGTGAGGTGGATGCACAATGCTATACGGACTTTTCTCCCCTGGAAGAACTGAGTATTAGATATCACCTGCAAAACCAAATTCCTCTCATCTGTGGTGCTGGCAAAAGAGGGTCTGAAAGGTCCCTTTGAACCTGGGGTCTGGGATTGGGTCATTGAATGCACCACGGTCAGGAAAATAAGGGATCTTCAACTTTTAAAGATGTTCACCTTCCCTTGAGAGAGAGTCTTAAAATCACAAAAAACCACTGTAACCATGAGTCTTGATTTCTCTTATACCAGGTCATGCGCTGAAGAGAAAGAAGAGAGACTGGGAAGGAGAATCAGTCCATCTTCCAGGGGCAAATCTCACTGATAGGGCAGGTAACCGTTTTGTGTGTCATTGTTCACTGTGATGCATTTTCCCCATGGAAATAGAGCAAAGTACTCAGAAGCAACAGGCTTAGTAAATACTGCAAATGTGCGGTGCATTGTGAGAATTGCAACCGATATTGTGTGAGGCTCGATTCAATGCTGTCTGTGCTCAGAGCCCGGCCTGATTTGCCGAGGGTAAAACAAGGGACAGGACACAGCGCCTCTCAGAGCTGGCGCTTCAGCTCTTGTTGGCATTTGGCATGAATGGTGGGAAGGAGGTGGAAGTGAGCAAAGTTCTCCTTCAGGGGTGAACCCGTTCTTGTGCCAGAAAAGCAGGCTCATGGGGGACAGAAAACCTTAATGGGACCATGGAAGTTCTCGAAAGCAAAGAGGCACGTGGGGAAGGTGTGACGACAGGGGTGAGTGGGGAAGGTGAAGTTGGCAGTGGAAGGCCAGATGGAAGAGCAAAGACGCTGGACATTGCGTGCCCGCTCTGGCTGTGCGGAGGGCAGAGCTGGGCTGAGGATACGGGGCGGCCAGTAACCATATTCCCCGTGGCCCTGACAGCGCTGCGCTCTCAGCGTCGGTCCTCGTGTGTGCCTGCACACACGCAGTGACCTCCTTCAAGGCAGGGACCATGCCGCCTTCATCTTTAAATTGCACAGAATAGCTCAAGATGAATGAAAAAGAAAATGAAACAAAAAGCAAAAGAAAGAACGTGCATTCAGAGCACGGAGCCGAATGTCTGGCATTAGTACATGTGCAATAAGTACTACCTCTTAGCATCAGGATCAGCATTTCTATTCCTCTAAGGGCGAAGATCGCTCCAAACCAGCGAAGTTGGAGAGCAGACCACTGTTCTTAGCTAGGAAGCCAAACTCTCAGCTTACCTCCCTGATTTCTGAGTATAAATTCAATGGTTGAACATACCATTTCATTCATGTTCCCAGAAATAGGCTGTAAGTACATCAGTCAAGACAAATTTCCAGGCTCATTTTTTTGTGTGCGACCTGCCACGCAATGTAAAGCTATGGCTGGAACTCCCGTAGGGGACAGCTCTGCAGCCCCGGTTCGGCACAGGCAGCTGGAATAGCTGTCACAATGCCCACTTTCACAGGCTTGCAGGGCCTGTGTGTACCTGTCTTCATCAAAGTGAACAGAAAATGAGAGGCATCGCCTCCTCTTGCCGGTAGTCATTCCACACGCCCTCTTCCCTGAGAGCCCACGGCTATGGACAGGGTCCAGCGTGGGGCAGGACGTAATAATGATGAAGACTCTAAGCTCCTGGGTCTGCCAGAGAACAAACCGGCTTTGGAGGATGCTCCCTCGTACCGGTAGGTAGTACTCGTATGTGTTTGCAAAGTTTCCTAGTTCAAGTCTCAGTTTCCAGAATTATAAGTGGAGTTTAAAGAAGTCAAAACAGGTGCCAGTGAATTTTACATGAGATCAAGTACTTAGCATAGTACCTTAAAAACTTTCTACGCAACACATGGCAATGATTACCGTTCCTTATCCGTGTGTCTTCTCTCCAGCACGTCAGAGAGACGGTAACCGGCTTTATCTGGAATGGAAACTGATGCTGACTGTGGGATGCTGTGTTGTATTTCGTCGTAGGATCTGCGATATATGTCAAAGACATGCGTGGAAGGAACAGCTGATGCTGGGGTTGTTGGCATCACCTTTCCTCCATGATTTCTATCCCAGTGCTTTTCAAACAGAGGCAGCTTCATCTCATGAGGGAAGTGGGCAGTATGAAAAGCCAGAAGATAAGTACAGTACAGTTTCTTTGAATGGTAGTTTTCCTTGAGGGTATTTGAGGGCAAAAGTGATCTTTTATTCATTCAAAAGCTATTTGTTAACTGCTGTGCTGGACAAAAAATAGATACACTAGCTATTACTCTAAAGCGATCTTTGCAAGCAACTTTAAAGCCTCACCTGTATATCTTTGGTGCTAAGCTCTGTGTTCTTACCACAAACTTAGAGTTCTAAAGTTGGGCTCCTTAGAGTACATTTGTATATAAATATTTCCCCAATTTGAGGTTATTAGATTCATGTATGTGTGTGTATGTGTGTATACACACAGACAATGTTGGTTTTTTTGGTAAAATTACAACAAATTTACGTACCACAATCAAATAATATCAGTTAAGGACACTTTCCTCTTTTCACATGTAATCACTTTTATAGTTATTGATATGATAAAATATCACTTTTGGTTGATCCCACTTTGCAGCTGACCCCAAATTATCCCCAGAACATTCTTGGCATCGAGTCCCTTTGCAAAACTCGTGGTTTCCATCTTGGCAGAGATGGGAAAGTTGTGCACCGTGGCGAGGTCTTTCATTCTAATCTTGCTCCCACTAGAGAAGATTGATATAAATAAAATTTAAATAGAAAACACATTTCAGATGCCAGTCATGAAAAAGGCTTTGTCAGCCTAATGAAAAGGTATCCATTTTCTCTACTTTATCCAATAAATTGTGAGTCATTTTCTAAACAGATTAGATTACAGGCACATTCTGACTCCCAGTGAGATGCACTTGGCACTGATGGAGACTTCAGACGAGGGAGAAAGAACTGGGCATAGGAAACCTCTCAGGCCTCTTTGGATCCATAAAACTAGACGGCAAGTAGCAGAGAAGTGTCTCTAACCCTGAGCCCACATATTGCCTTAGAAGCCAAATCCTGGGGAATTGAACAAGACACACTGTTTCTCTTGCTTTATTAGGATGTCATGGGTGGTTGAGTGAATTACGGCTGAGAACGTGGGAATCTTGGGAGGGGTGAGGCTGGGATGAGAAGTCCGTGGCTCTCAGAGCTTTCTGTGCTTCTCTCACAGATGTTGGAGCAAATCAGAGAACAACTTGCTCGAAAGCCATTATGCTCACATGGTCTCGGGAGACTTTGATGCCTTCAGGTTTAATATAATATTTGAACTTCTGAAAACCTAACCTGACTCATGTGAGGGGGAAATGCGTAAATCTTGATCATAGAGTACTCTTAGATATAATTGCATTTGTGTGTGTTTGAAATGGCAAAATAATTTGTTATTTTTGCAATTTGGCAAGAACTGTCCCATATCTCCTTGGCATATGCCATCACCTTAGCCAACTCTGTGAGAAGTAGCAAATAGCAGGCACTGCTTTCTGTATTTTCCCCTATACTATGCAACACTACTAGCATGTCTATGGCTGTGGAATTGCCCAGATGGTTTGGAAGTTTAGCTTTACCTATTAGAAAATACAGGGCGTTTCACAAAGATGGACCCAATTTCAAAGCAAGCAATTTCAAATCGGGTCGATCTTTTTAAAACACTCTGTACATATAGACTATTTGCTCTATGCTTAGCACCACTTAATACAGGCCATATGAGCTACATATAAGCATGCCACAGCTGTCATATATAAATTTCAAAGTATATGAAGAAATGACATAAATACATATATTCCTTATTTTTAAATACTTAATTTCAATAATGGCAAACACTTTATTTAAACCAGAATAAGCCTTCAGAATCTACCAACTACAGGGGAAAGAAAACTTGCATATTTGAAACTTATATTTGTTTGTGTCAAAGATGGCATCAGAAAAGCTAAAGCATCAAAGGAGATCAAGAACACGAATGCAGCAATGTTTCAGATGCACTAATTTGCAAAAAGTTCAGAATCATAGCTCAACACCTCAAGCCGCAGGTTTCTTACTTAGCTGCTGAAGCTCTAAGTTTAGGTAAGTTGGAAGCAGAGTGCAATGCATTCCTGAAGTTCAACAGCAAAAGCTGTAACTGCCCCAGTGAGGACTAATGACCTCTGAAGGAAATGAGGAGTGGTGGTGTGAAAAGCTTCGTGTAAGGTGCTACAAGGTGGTAGAACAGATCAATGCTTTCTCTTTATGCCAGGTGACACAAATTTTCCATTTCTCAATGATAGAAGCAGCCACACCTTCTCCCTGTTCCTCTTTGCAACATGCTGGTGCCCCTCCTGCCATCAGAAGGGCAGTCAGTTTCCCCACCTGGTATCTAGGTTTGACCGTGACATTCGTTTGGCCGGTCAGATGGTAGCAAATGTGTGCTTGGGGCTCGCCAAACCCTGAGGTGCCCGGGATGAAAGGTCCCGTTGAACAGAGCAGCTACCCCATCTGAAGCTTTCCTGGACTGACTATCATTAGCCCGCCGACCACCAGCCATGTGACTGAGGCCACCCCGGGCTCCAGGGCCACCAAGTCACTGGCAGTCTGGTCCTCAAAGCTCCCACTTCCTGCCTGAGACTCTCCTATGACAGATGCTTCTCAGTGGCTCTCCTCACGGCGAGGTCAGGAAAGTGGCTGCAATGCTCGCCCTTACGTCTTTGAACTGATGCCAACCACCAATGCTGCTGCACTTCCTGTGTCCAAGAAAATCAGCGCCTATTTACTCAAGCTACTACAGCTGGGCATTCTTACAGTATTGCCCAACTTGCCCCGAACATGATCCTAAGCGACAGCAAAGGTACTCAGTACAGATTTGTGGACTGAATGAATGAATGAATCCAGGTCTCTGACAGCATCAAGGCCAGGTCACTGCCGTTTCTATTCACTTAGTATATTCGCAATGATTGAAGAATAATTTTTTTTTTTGCATTCAAATCAGAAATTCAGATGGCCTATGGGCCCCCCTGAGGGTTGCTCTCTCTTCTCATTATGGGTCTCTCTACTTTGCATGAACAATCCCACCGTCCTTCACGACACACCAGATGCGGACGATACGGAGCTGACCGAGCTGTATGTAAATTAGGCCTTTCCTGGAGCATCTCAGCGTCTGCTGTTGAATTTTCTTAATTATAATCCGTACATGTTCACCGTGGAGTAATTCTACCTGCTATGGTCTAGAGAAGACGCAGTCAATTTCGCTAAGCTGTAAGTCCATTTGGATTCTCACACCATTTGGGCAAGAGGAAGAGAGCGTGCAGAAAGTGGTCTCACGGCCAGGTCTTGTCTGAGACTTGCTGTGGCACAAGAAAGGAATTGGGAGAGGACTAGAAATCAGCCATAGTGGAGAAAGGAAAAGTAGCAACTAAAGAAAAGGCTTTTGATAGTTAGTTATTGTTGATTAATATCATTTTCTGTCCTACAGGTAGAGAGCTGAAATCTGCCTCCCCCTGAGTATGAGCTACGGGGAAAGAGTCCAAAAATCTTTTTGAATTGATAATATTTAGAGAGAAGACAGATTTGACAAATATTTTCTTTCTCTTATTCTGAGTTAAGTTGACTCTAGCCCAAGTACCAAGTTCAACAACCACTTTCATTTCCCTTTCTGAGATGACAACTTTGCTCTGAGAAAAACAATCGCCATTGCAACACGACTTAACATGAAATTCTGAGCAAGGGCACGTTGCTTTGTCTCACAGGATTTTGTTGGATCAGAAGAGCTCCTTTCTACAGAGACGAATATACCAAAGTCACTTCCTTTCGATTATGAACCTTATTATGCAACTGGTCTTGAATACCATCCCCCCTCAATTCAGAAAGGCGAGTCATACAGTGTGTAGTTCAGTGGTACACACACATCAGTGCATTTCTGAAATGCACTGTGCTCTGCAAAGTCCTTGGTACTAAACTAGGAGGTAATCATCCGTCGTCTTCTCAGGAACCCCTTCCCACCACGGTAGCTTAGACCAAAAAGCGCCACTTGCAGAAACAGGCAGACACCTGTAGCAACTCACTATCTGGGAGTGGAAGAACTGATATGCAGAAATTAAATTTAGCCTTATCATTGAGATTCATTGCTAAAGTTGCTACCATGTAAAGACCTAAAAAGCAAGCTTTCTGGATAAATAAAAATTCATCTAAAACCAGCATGTTCTCATCTGTTTCTAGCCACCCCAGAAATAATTCAACTGCCTTGCACCCCCCCCCCAGCCCCCCACCAGCCCCCCAACCTATTGTGATGCTCGGGTTTGTCTTTTGGGAAACAACCTTCTCTCACAATTCACGTGTTCACATGACCTAGTCCCAACCTCTTGGCATATTCCTGCCCCTTTGCCTCAGTGATTGGTTCAGATGTGAACAAAACGAGCCAATGAGCTGGCTCTGGGACTTTATTGGCTCTTTTGAAAAAAGGAAGCTCTTTGCCATGGGGTTGCTAAGCTCATAAATCATAAACCTGAAGTGTCTAGGACCCTCTCGCCCTCTGGCCCACAGAGTGGTCCTGCTTGAGAATAAAGACCACACACAGGAAATCACAGCCAAGAGATGGTGACCCAGAGCCCTGGTCCTGAGCTCACTTGATAGCCTGAGTTCAGGCACAATAGAAGCCAACTTGACATTTAGACTTCTCAGTAGGAAGCCACTAAATTTCCTGTTTTGCTTGAGTCACTGTGACTGGTGCCTATATAACTAAAACAGGGAAAGGATCCAGATTAGTCTAATACATGGTTTTGATGCAAAGAGAGGTATCATTGTGAGCTTCACCTAAAAGCTTATCATCCGAAATGAACTGTGTTGGGATGAAGGACAAACCGAATGAATTTCAGTCCACACCCTTAAGGAGCTCTCCGGTTAATTTAATTGCAATCAATGTGGTCAGTGCAATGACAAAATAAATACTCTGAAATCATAGCGGTTCTGGAGTGCTTACTGTGGGCCGGGCACTACGCTTAATGAATTGCGTTGATTCTATAATTTAATCCTTATCGTGGTCCTCGGATGGAAGCACTATCATTATCCTATTTAGAGAGTGGGAAATTAAAGCAAAGGAAGCCCTATAACTCGCTCAGCCTCACCCAGCTCGCGAGGGGCAGACCCATGAATCAGCCAGAGCCGCTGTGTCCGGAGCTGATTGGGGGCTGTCAAAATGATGGGTAAGACAAGGGCTGAGGGCACAGTAGTGATTTGCACACTCAGCAGAGTAGAGACGGGTCATGTTAGTGGAGGTAAAGGTGTGTGTAGAACGCTGTGTTCGGGAACTATCAGTGGACCAGCGTTTCTTTCAGAGCCTGAATCAGATGTGAGGACACTTGAAATATGGTGACAGGGTAGGCACAGGCACAGATCTCTCGTGACTGGGCTCTGGTTGTGGACCAAGTGAGACCACTCAAGTCGTCTGGAAGTCCCAGGGACAGTCACTACGGGGACAACGTGCTGTGATGCCCCAGGGTGGTACCCTCGAGTTCTCGGGACGCCCCTCTCAGTGGCCTGGCAGGAAACACGCTGCCCGCCCTGCGGACAGTTTGGGCTGAGAGCAACTCGGGTCAGGGTGGCGGGGCAGGGGCCCGGCTGGGCTCCCAGCAAGCGGGTTTTCTCAGCCCAATCGCCTGAGTCTGGCAAGTTTGGGGGTTCAGGAAAGGATCCTTATAGAAAAACACCGATGGCGGGTAAGTCCGTGGCTGGAAGCGTTCACCCTTTGCTTTCTATGTGGTTGGACAAAAATGGGGCTAAAATATGCTTATTCCTTTCTTTCCTGTCCTTTTACTGCATATTTGTACACACAACCCTTCAAACAGAAAGCAGTTGATGGAGTGCGCGCTAAAGTTCAGTTTGCTGCACCCTCGATTAATTTTTTTCTGTGATTATCAAGTTTACCCAGACTATACGATGATGATGATGACGATGACGACCATGACTATCGTTGTCATGAAGGTCATCATCAGCAGCAGCAGCAGCGATTTATTTAGTCATTTGAGCAGGACTGAACTTAGTTCAAATACAAAAATAAAAGCCCATCAGCGCTTCTGCACTGGCTTCCCTTCCCAGATACATCTTGTTAGAAGATGACCCTTCTTTCTGGAGAAGTGGACACATACCAGCTTTTTGCCACAAAGCCCTCCTTACTAGGAATGATTGTTTTAAATTAAGGAAAAATTCACATATTAAAATACACCAGATTAGCCACTTTAAAGTATGCAATTCGGTGACTCTTAGCGCATGCACGATGTTCTAGTCTCACCGCTATCTAGTTCAGAACATGTCCAGCACCCGAAAGGGAAACGCTGTCGCAATTAAACATCCCTCCCCGTTCCCTCTGGCTGTAGGCCGGGGTGACCACGAAGCTGCTTTCTGTCTGGAAGGATCTGCCTGTTCTGGACACTTCACATGACCGAAGAAGGCAGTGTGTGGCCTTTCATAGTAGGCTCTTTCACTCAACGTTTCCAAAGGTCATTGCTATTGGACGCGGACCAGCGCGTCATTTCTTTCTGTGGCTGAAGACCATCCTATCACGTGGCTACATCGCATTTGGTTTATGTATTCGTCCACTGATAGACGTGTGTGCTATTTCCCCCTTTTGGCTCGTATGAGTCCAGCTACTACACACCCATGTGTAGGAGTTTCGGTCTGAATGCAAGTCTTGAACTCGTTGGGGTCTTGGAATGGTTTTAAGGCTTGGTTTTGAGTTTGGGGACCTGGTCCAGGTGAGCTTGGACACCACCGTCCCTTTGTGCAGGTTGTATTGCTAAGAGAACCGAGCAGGAAGGAGGAAGGCGATGAGCAGGTGGAAGTACACACGGGGAGCGGGTGGGGTGGGAGAAAGCACGCAGGATGAGGCGCCTCGCGGAAGCAAGTGTGGCGGCTCCTCCTCTGCGGCCTTGGAAGGGGGCGAGGTGGTGTCTACTTCCAGGGGTGACTGATCTGTCTGGATTCACCTGTGTTTCCGGGAATGTAGTCTGTTGCCGTCTAGTTACTCAGCGCCTAATAATATGTCTAAGCATTAAACACTTAATGTGTAGCAATCCATCAAGGGCCTGGAATGATTAGACCTACTGGTCACCATTCCGGGTACTGGGGCACTGGAGCCCAGGTGCCATGAGCTATTTTGTGTTTGATGACACTTTCTGTGTATTCTAAAGCACACGGAGACCCCCATCTCTTCCTCCTAGCAGACAATAAGAAGAATAATTATAACCCTTATCTGCAAAGTGCAGTTAGTGAGGGTTGCTGTGAGGATTAATAACTTGATAGGTTTAAATTGCTTAGAACATCGCCCTAAATATTAGTCATCATTATCACTCGTTCCAGGCACAGTAGCAAAAGTGACATTTTGAAAAGTAAATCGCAGCATGCGGTGCCCTCCGTGTCTTTCCACTTCACGCACTCAGTAGGGATCTGCACGCCCAAGGCTTCGCCTGGGTGCTTTGGCTTCGCATTTCCCAAAGGGGTTTGGACGGGTTTTCTTCTTGCTCACTCTGTCTCAACCACACTGGTTTCCTTTCCTAGAACAAATCACGATTTCCCTGCCCCAGGGCCTTGGCACCTGCTGCTCTCTCTGCCAGCGCTTGGTATTCCACACGTCTCCTGGCTGGTGGCTCTTCTGGAACTTTGTTTCAATGTCCCTTTCTTGTGGATGCTTTGGTGGCTCAGAATGTGATTCTCTCACATTCTAGGGGCCAAGCACACACTAAGGATCCTCCAGGGTGAGGTGGCGGAGAATTAAACTCAGCCACTGAACGTGGGGTGAGCCCACGTGCACACAGAGGGGAGACACCGATAAAGGGCGTTGGGGCAATGAGCCACCTCAGCGTGCCAGCCATTTCCCTAACTTACTCACACTGGGTACCGACAATCTTCCTCTTTAGCACCACACCCTGGGTGCTTGATGGCTCGCCCCTGACCCACTGCACCTACGTCACCCAGAGCGCGCTAGAAATGCAGAGTCGCAGGCCCCAGCCCAGACCTACTTAATGCAAACCTGCATTTTAATGAGACCCCGAGGTGATGCGCATTGGGCTCAAGACGGGCGGCTCTGTACCGTGACCGACGGATCACACGGGGCTTCAGAAAGGACGCGGAAGCCGGGCAGCGGCTGCGCTTCACGTTCACCCAGTGACTGCTCGCTAGTGAACACCTAAGCGACCTCTTCTGTCTTTACTTCCCACGTTCATTATTTATTTATTTTAAAAATATACTTAATCAAATGTATCGGGCGAACGCCGGTTAGTATAGTTATATAGGTGTCAGGTGTGCCCCCCTGTAACGCATCGTCTGTACACCGTGCTGTGTGCTCACCACCCAAGTCCAGCCTCCTTCCGTCACCATGTATTTGACCACAGTCAGGTCCTGACGATCTTTAATCCCGGCCGTGCCCAGGGAGCCGGGGGCCTTGCTAATCCCCCTTCCAGGCCTCGCAGGAGAACAGCGGGCATCCTCTAGACCAGGCGTGTCCGCCCTGCGGCCCAGGACGGCCTCGAATGTGGCCCAACACACCCTAAACGTTCTCAAACCACGAGGCGCTCTTTCAGCGTGACTCCTTGAGCTCACCAGCGACCGTCTGCGTGCGTGTGTTTTGTGTGTGGCCCAGGGAAGCCAGAACGTTGGACACCGCCGCTTTAGCCAAACCACAGACACAGTGATTGATATTGGATTTGAGAAGATCTATTGTTTGCTTTTTTCTTTTTGCTGGAGGGAGAGAAGGTTTCCTGTCATTTCATATCAAGAGGCGAGTGCAGAAATCCGGCAGAACAAACAGGAGCCGTCACGGGACGCCTGTTAGACCGCTGTCTGCAGCGCCCGCTTCCCCCTGTGAGCCTGGAAGCAAGCTCGGCGTTGCCTGGCTGGCTCTGATGGAAACGCTTTCCTCAGTTTCCTTTCTGTCTTGACCCACAGAGGAGCCCGGGGAGCACGTGTGTTTCTGCACCCTCGCAATCCACCGCGAGTGGCCTTAGATTTCTGTCGTCGGGCTCAGCCCGCAGCGACGTGCACACTGGGTGGGAGCGACAATGTTCGTCAGCACGGCTGAGAGGCAGCGGCTGGGTGAGTTGAAAAAGCCGAGGAAAGCAGGAAGCGACAAGTTGTCACATGTACCTCCAACTCATTCCAGGGTAACGTAAAACAACTACACATGCACTGAGTTGCCCATGGGTGGATGTAAGGCCAAGGACTTGCTATGGAGTTAGAGTCCAGATTTTCATGTTCCAAGTGTAATCCTTGCATGAACTACATTCATTACGCATCCTCCTTGATGCCCAGTTTGGTTTATTTAAAGTAAAAGGAGAGGCAAGGCAAAGCACAACATATTTCCAAGTTTTTAAATGATTTCCCCACCTCCACCCCCATGCCAAACGGAGTTTTCCCAAACCCTGAATTATGTGTTTAGAGGAAGCCAGAGTCTGTTTCCGTAGCCTGGACATGCGCCTCGCTGGGTGCACAGTGGGCTCTCAGCTGAAGTGCTCCGGGCGTAAGCAGCCTGCTGGGCAGAGGTCTTACTACGCTGCTGGTGTCCCCTGGGCCTTTCGCAGGGATCGGAGAGGAGCTGCTTCTTGTGTGGGACTTACAAGTCCCCTTGCAGAACTATCGTTGTGTCCCTTTGTTGTCACTCTGGCTGTCACTTGACCGCATTAAAAACCACATTGTCCACAGTGCAGAGGAGAATCTGCACAACCCTTTTGTGGCATCCAAGCCCAGCTTTTAAAAAATTATCGCTGTTTAAAGCATGTTCTATGTGCCAGGCACTGTTATAACTGGTTTCACATGCTTTTGCGAATTTTACTCTTACAAAACCCCTAGGCGGTACCATGTTGGTTAGGAATAGCACTAAGCTGCTAGAACAGGAATAACTGGGGCTTAAAAAGACGTTTGGATTTCTTGTCAGGAGAAGGACTTAAAAGTAAACAAACAGGGTTTGGGTGGTACTGTTAGGAATTCATTCCTCATGTGTGACTTCCGTTTTCAAGATTTCTGTGTGACCCAAGAAGACACCAAGATGCTGTCTTCACATCTATTTTCTGGCAGCAAATGGTAGAAGGGAGGACAGTTCTTTGGGAGACTTAGCTCAGATCTAGAACTTACGTTGCAGAGGCCACACTTCTGCAATGAAGGTCAGTGTGTATTTTTGAGTCGCGTAATCTGTTGCTCAGCATAAAATCTGGGTTCTTCCATAATGGACAGCAGACTAGCATCCAGGTTACTGTTATGATTTCTGTTTTACGCAGGGAGAACTAAGGCTTATCAAGGTTAAGATACTGGCCACCAGGGTCATGATAGTTCTGAAATTTAGACCAACAATGGTGTCACATTTATCTCTGACCACCAACCCTGCAAGGTTGATAATATCAGCCCTAACTTCCAGGAAACTCAAGTTTAGAGATGCTAAGCCCACAATCAATCACATGGCAAGTAAGATCAGAGACTGAAATGGAATCCTGGGTTATCAGATCCCATGGTGGGAGCATAAACCATCATACTATACTGGCTGTAACAGGTGCTTTTGGGAAGAGCTGATGTGAATTCCAGACACTGCCTCATCCCCCTGTGCATGAATCCCCCCGGGAAGGGTGTGCCATGCAGGAGAGTCTTACGCGTCTACAACATGCAATTAGCAATATGGTTCATTACCCTTAAATCTGTTTTCAAACTTTGTAATCACTAGATATCCAGATTTGCCTGCTCATAAAAATTACCTGAAGTACTTATCAAAAAAATTAATTCCCAGTTCTTCCAGGCTTGAGATTGCAGTCAGTTAATCTGGAGTAGAGCCAAGAAATCTTATATTCAAGGAAAGCCGGGACGGCTCAGCGGGTTGAGCGCTCGCTTTGAGGCCCCGAGGACCGAGGATCGAATCCCGGCTCCGGCCCAGGCAGGACCCACATGCTGAACTGGGGAGTTCCCACAGTTCGGTTCTCTAACTGTCTCTGTCTCTGTCTCTCTCTCTATCTGTCAAAAGTAAAATAGAAATAAATATGCACTGAAGACAA
>PVKE010000071.1:43128-193443 GCA_004027555.1 Craseonycteris thonglongyai | reverse complement strand
CAGCAGCAGCAACAGCAGCATCAACAACACAATAAAATGTTGCTCATTCCTAATCTCCTGTTTTCGTTGCAAAATAAATATGAAAACATCACAAGCAAACTGTCTTTCAAATTCCAAGCCACTTACGTTGAAACTTTGGGATTAAAAGGTGATGGGTCTCAGGGAGAACTTCAGCAAAGAGGCAGAAAATATGAAACAAGAACCAGTCAGAAATAAAAAATATAATAACTGAAATGCAGACTACATTAGAGGGAGTCAACATTCACATCACAGGGCCCCAGGAGAAGAGCGAGCAAGGGGGTAAAAACCTATTTGAAGAAATAAGGACAAAAACCTCCCCATCTCTGTTGAGGAAAACAGACATACAAGCCCAGGACGTGCAGAGTCCGAAATAAGACGAACCCAAAGAGACACCCAGCAAGACTCACTGTAATTAAAATGGCAAATGCTAAAGACAAAGAGAATCTTAGAAGCAGCCAGAGAAAAGCAGCCAGTTACCCACAAGGGAGCTCCCGTAAGACTGTCAGCTGATTTCTCAACAGAAACACTGCAGGCCAGGAGGGAGCGGCAGGAAATATTCAAAGTGATGAAAAGCAAAGACCTACAACCAAGATTCCTCTACCTAGTCAGGTTATCATTTTGTATCAAAGATACAGAGCTTTCCAGACAAGAAAGAGCCAAAGGACTACATCACCACCAAACCAGTGTTATAAAGAATGTTAGAGAGACTTCTCAAAGACAAAAACAAACAACAAACACAATGAATAATAAAATGGTAACAACTGTGTATCTATCAATAATTACTTTAAAAACAAATGGATTAAATGCTCTAAAAATTACAGAAAGGTGGTTAAAGTTGAAGGGGATGCGTTTCAAACTTCCAGGTATAAATAAGTAAGTCATGGGGATGTAATATACAGCATAATTTTCTAAGTGTTGACATATGTGTTATCACATATAAAATATTACAATTGTTAACATCACGACCAGTTACACCAGAAGAATCCTTTTAAGTGTTGGGAATCTGTCAAGCTTAAGTTTTCCAAAATTTCCATTTTTCACTTGAAACACTACCTTTATCATTGGTGATGTTCATTATCAATTGTTTTCCTAGGCTCGCTTTTTTTTTCTTTGAGAAAATGTCTGCCAAATACCAAATCTGAATAACCATAGCTTGACAATTTTCATTTAAGTAAAAATAGAGTTCCATTAAAAAAAAAAAAAAAATTGCTACTTCTGCTTGTGATTTGGTCACTTCTCCTACAGAAAATGGCTTTATATCAACTTACCATTTTATCACATAGCCAGTTTAAAAGATGTGTATTCAAAGGTATTGATTAAATAAATGAGTAATTTTTACTGCTTCATTAATGATATTCTGAAGTTAAAACTGGCATCATTTTCTTTCCACTGAGCCTACGGTAGTGAAGAAAATAATGGCTACTGATATATTTTAGAGAGGCTGCCCCCATTCGTGTTAAAGGAGAAGCAATTTTACCCATTACTGCAAATGTCAACACAATAAAAAAATTGTATTGTGGGTTGTGTAATGTTTTGAACATGTAGTCACCCTGAAAATGTCTTAGGGGAACATCAGGAGTGTACAGATTACACTCTGGGAACCACTGTTCTAGACAATAATATAGAGTTGACACTGCATATTGAACTTGGTCTTCAGATATACAGTATACTCTCCGTTAATGGGAACTTTTGCTGCTTGCTTGAGTTCTGGTTCATGGAGAGTCTACTTACATTTATCTGGCATCTACCAATCCCTATGGGTGCCAGTCAATGAAGAGTCTACTGTATTCCCTTTGGCCATCACAGTATTTAAAAATAAACTGAGTTGGTTATAAACATTGAATAATCAGGAGGTTTTACATCAAAGTCTGGGTTCCAGACTTTTCTCACCAGGTCACACCCCTGGCAGCGTTGACTCCTTATTCCTTCCATGACGGTAACAAGTGCTGGCTACGTGAGGCGGGCTCTACCCTGGAACCAGAGCTCCCACTCAGCTTATGTCATCCATCACACTTATCGCCTCAGGTACAATTTGTGTCTGTAAGTCCTGCGTTTATGATAAAACGGTGAAAAGCAAAGGCTTAGGAGTTTGATATGCAGGAGTTAAAACCCTCACTTCCCTATGTGCTGGCTACGTGCCTTGTGAAGCTGGCCCAGTCTCTTAGTCTCCATGTTCTTATCTTCCAATGGAGCTGTAATAACATGAAAGTTGTGAGGATTAAATGAGATCAGGAAAGTGAAGAATTTTGCTCAGAGTCGTTCAAATTCCTAAGTGCATCATACATATCAGGTCTGTTGCTAATGCCGATTGTGACAGGGCCACCGTCTTCACAGTGACCCTGCCAAGCATGAGATCTCACTTTTGAGACGAGGAAATGAGGTGGAGACAGGACTGCTCTAATGCCGCCCCTAACAACCATGAGAACAACAAATACCATATACTGGACGCAGTTATCACACATCTGTCATCTTAGTTCATCTTTACAAAACCTGGGGATAGAGGCATTTTATTGCCGTTATACAGATGGAAAAATTGAGGCTCAGGGAATTTAAGAAATGTGCTCGAGGGCAACAGTAGAGTGTGGATTTGAACACAGATTGGGCTCCATGTTTTTTGTCTGTCAGGGCCTCAAGTACCACCTTCTCTACGCAATATTGGTGCGTGCTAATAGGTGCTTCTGTCCTTCTCTACAGCTCACCAATCAGCAGCGGGTGGGCGTCTCTACTGGGAAGACATCTGTCCTATCATTGCGGGTGTCACATCACACACCTGCTTCTTTCCGTGGAAATTCTCCAACACACACCAATGGAAAGAACAAGCAGAAACTTCGGCAAGACTCTACATGTTCCAATAAAATTAATGACTCGTTTATTACATCTCCTTTTTTCTGATAGAAAGAGAGAGCGTTTTGACATTGACAGAGGTTTCAACCTATTGAGGAATAAACACAGAGTTCTACCTTCACAAATATGCCGCAAGTTGTAAATCATTTATAATGAAGCATGATGAACCGGCGGTGAAAAATTAAAACCACGGACCTGGTTATGTTTTCTTTTGTCAAATCTAGAGTTTTAAAGGACAAAAGAACCTCACAGTGTGTTGAAAAGATCTCGCTGGTTTCTGACTGTAATTAGAACCCCCTGAACTTTGCTGTGCAGTGCTACTAAGTCCCCCCCAAACCTTTCCTGACATTATGATATTTTGGATTTAGGTCATATTTCCAGGCAATTGACATTCTCTCTTATTTGCAATTATATCCTGGAGTTTTCAAATATTCTCCAAGTCATCATGACCTTGCGTGGGTTAATTGGATCCCATAGGGATGTGCTTTCTGGTTTCCTGTCAAAACTTACTGGACATAAAGCATCACAATAAACTCAGATTTAGTTTTAAGTGGTTTCAGAAATAAGCATGCCATCAACACACAGGGTGACGTCAACCTGCCTCTGGTTATGACGAGAAAGTGTCAAGCAGTCAGATGAGACACAGGTAACTCAATTGTCCAACCGTCCAGATGTCAGAAGAGCTGGATAATTAGCTTAACGCTTTCCTCTTATAAGGATGATCGCCATGTTGATAACATCAAACAAGGGCTCATTTCAGAGATCTGAGCGGTCATCACTGTTAAAAGCTTTGGTGTGTGCCAGGGATTGGGAAAGCACAGCGCACTATCACTTACAACTGCCCTCAAATACTACCCTATGAAAACGTGAGCTTGTATCCTCGTTTGATAGATGAAAAAGATTAAGAAAGTTTCTGCAAATTGCTGAGCTAGTTAATGGTCAGGCTGTGACTTGGGCCCCCGGCAGTCTGATTTCAAAGCCCAGGATTCGCTGACAGCGGAGGTCGCCTGGCTCAGGGGCTGCAAATGGAAACCCAGCCAGGGGCCAGGCACAGGCCTGTAGGTGTGAACAGGGTCCTATTTCCACCCACAGGGAGTGGCTAGAGCTGTAAGGAGCTGGCAAGATGGCTGTCAAATCCAAAGTTGTCAAAAGCATTAGGTGGGCAAAACAAAACAATGCCCTGCTGTCCCCACGCCTTTATGCTGCGACTGAGATGTATGCGGATTATAATAAAAACAAAGCAACAACAGTCCCGGTTTGCAACTAGTTGGTTCAGGCAGCTGCAATCTGTTTGGAAAAGAACGTAGCAAGGAAGGAAGGGCTTCCATGTTATTGACTTTCAATGAAACGTAGGTCAAACTTTGAAAGCCGTGCCTGGGTGGAAGCAGGTGAGCGCCCCTCCCACGTCCTGGCACTAGCTTTCTGCTATGACGAAGTGTGCATTTCAGCATTAAAAGTTTCCTAGAAATGATAGTTCAAGGCACCAATAGGGGTGAACTGCCCTCAGGCAAGTGGCCAATGAGAGGGCCTGAGTTATCTAATGAATGAACAACTGGGTACTAGAATTTAACTGAGTTGATACAGAATTCTTTATCAGATAGACACAAAAGCCATTTGCCTACATGTATTGGAGTCAAGAAACAGAAAGGAATGAATATATTGTACACTTTAACCTGTAAATGTGGTGAGAATTGGCTGGGTTTCAATATTGCACCGAATAATTCTATGAATTTCCATCCGGAACATCAGTTTTATTATTTAGCTCTTGATTTGGCCCATAAGGAAAAACATGGATTGATTGGCTCCTTCTAATTCTCAAAGCCAGCGGCCAAGCAGAAAACACATTCAAATGTATTCAGGCCACTGTTATATCCGTTACATACGTAGTGTGGTTTGGGGCAGAGCAACTTAACTCAGACAACTGGTTACTTGGAAAACAACTGGCTGGAATCAAGTTAAGCGTCTGGGAAAGCCAGCTGGCCAGTTGACAATGTTTGCCTCCTCCCCGCTCCCCACAGCTGGCTTGTGTGTGATAAGGGTTTGGGGGTTTGGAGTGGACTACCCAGAGAGATCTTGTAGCCTGCAGCTGTGGAAATCGTTCAGAAGAGAAAAGACAGTGGTTCTGGGTGGATTAGAAGCCCGAGGCTGGGAACTGCAGCCAATGAGCTCCCAAGCTTCTTCCTGGTGCAGAAGCAGCTATTTCCACCTCACGTAGTCAGGGAAGGTAATCAGAGTGGGGTTAAAATAGCTCCAGTTATAATTCTTGCCTTGAAATTAAACCTCAGCAAACAAATTGTTTCCTTTTTCCCTGAGATTTTTAAATCCAATTTATTGGAGGTTTCTATTTAAATGGAAAGTCCTGTAGCATCTCATGCAAAATGAAATCAATCTCTTTAGAAACAGGAGGGGGAGGTGGGGAAAATGTGGGCCAAGTGTATGTATTCATAGATTGAAACTTGCTTTGTCAAAGATTTGAGATATGAGAAACAGCTCTGCCTACAAGATTAATGATGGCTTCTTGGGACAGAGCCACTCTGCTTAACTGCTTGCCTGGGTGCTTAATAGGCGTCTCTAACTTAATACGTCTCAACCCACAAGCCTCATTCTGCTCCTGCCCAGCTTCATTTTAGGCTTTGCTCACTCAGAAAATGAAACCAACAGACTGCTTATACCAACCAGCAGGAAGCAGCTTTGCTACCTCTCTCCACATCACTCCCCAGATCCAATGCATTAGACCCAATCCCCACCACACCCCCCGAATCCGTCTCCCTCTGTGGCGATCACCCCGGACCTGTCCTTTATCTCGACCCCTTTGCTCCACTCTGACTCTTGAGCATCCGTTCCTTCTGTCTCTAAAAACTGCACGGTCCAACCCGGCGGCCACTACACTCAACAGCCACCATGCGGTGGGGATGGGCGATGTTCAGAGATGTGCTCTAAGTGTAAAGTCCATTCTGAGTTTCAGAGATTTAGTGCAAAAAGATGGAAAATATCTCACTACCAATTTTTAGACGGACTACATGCTGAAGTCATAATATTCTGGATGCATTTAGATCATAAATATCTAAAAATCTGGATGCATAAAGCTAGTTTCACCTGCTTCTTTTGACTTTTTGTTACGGCGACTAGAACACTGAGAATCGCATGTGTGACACACATATTTCTAGTGCATAGCACTCTTATGAAATATATCAGTGATGTTCCTTTTACATCCTTTAATGGCACAAAGTTCAAAGTTCATTCCATGACCTACAGCGCACTCAGTGACCTGGCCCCTGACCTCCTCTTCTCATACTCTAGGCGCCTGTCACACTGGCCTGGCGCCTGTATTTCAAATATGCGAACGCCATTCTCTTCTTACACCCCTCACTCTCGCTGCTTCTCAGAATGCTTCTCTCCCAAGGAACGTTTCTTCAGAGAGCTATTTCCTAAGCCATCCCAGCTCCTCCAATCACCTCAGGCTGCTTGGCCTCCTTCAGAGCAGTCGGCATTAGCTCCGAGTCTCTGGTTGGCCATTTGGTTCATGTCTTCTTCTCCACCCACTCCACTCAGCCTCAACGAGGACAAAACGCAAGGCTGCGTGCTAAATGGAGCTTCACCTCTAGAGGCTGAACTGTGGTAGATGCTCGTAATGGAATCTTCTAGAGCCATTTCAGAAAATAAGAGAGACGTACGACATGAATTCCTGCAACTCTTACAGAACTCTCATTTAGGACACTGGAAGAATCATAACATCTGAGTGAGACAAAGCAAGATCAAACATGGGGCATAGAGCCACCATTTATGTAGAGCACAGAAATATATGCATTCACATAACTATCCACATAACACATAAGGGTACTGTGTACGTAATGAGCTATCATCTGTAGGGTATCGCAATACATACATACATACATACATATATATATATATATATACACACACACACACACACACACATACACACAATACACACACACATGCACATGCATGCACAACATATTGATGTGTACGTGATTACTCCGAGGTAATACATATTTAAACATTTCATTAAACAAATTTTCTTTTGGGAATATCTCTTACAGAAGTACAGAGTTGAGGTTTTGCATACATGGCAGTTGTATGCATTTTCCAGGAAATCATTCACTCATTTAAGTAATAATTTTCAGCTATTACATACTTACATGTCATAGTTCAGATTGTCCTTACATTGAAAACAGTGCTGGTTGCTTCAAAGTGTAAAAGAAATCGAGGATCACTTATAATAATGTTTCAGAATCAATAAGTTCAACCTACATAAACTTGTATTTATTCAGCATTTCTCATAGCTTATAAACCACCATAGTACAGAGATGATTCTGGGATTTGAGGGCAGAAGATTTTTTTCAGCTTTCAACATGTTATGGGAGGTAAATAAATATTTATTGAGAAAGAATTCCTTGTTTTGCAGACTCTAAGCCTTAATGAAAATAACTTTTCCTTGTCTTTCTTCTTTGTTCTCTTTCACGCCATAGCAGTTGCTGGATTTGTTTTGCTCACATTGCTGAAGGTCTTACAGATAGATCTCTCATTTAGGAAGGGGCTGCTGACTTTCTTGTTGAGAAGCATGAGCAGACCAAACAAAAAGAAAAAATATATATGGACAGGTGTCCTGAGCACATGATAAGCATTGCCGAGAATTCACCTCAGTTCTGCCAACTTGCCACACATGTTCTCATTTGTTCAACAAACAAAACAGCGAAGTTGGGAGCATCTAATGAGACAGCCGACGCTGCTGCTGTCACGCGAGAATTCAAGGATCACGGTGAGCGTGTCTGCTCACATCTCCAAAGACCAACTGCAGCCTTCATCGCCGAGAGCCCTTCTGGCTCTTCCATTCCATTCTGGATGGAATAGGCCCCTCCCCCATCCAGGGAATAAAGCACAAGAGCCAAGCCTCTCACGAAGAGCGAATTAATCCCTAAGCCATTAGTAGAATTCTTCAGTCTACAGTCAAATTCTAAAACTCAAACTGTAATGATGATGAGATACCATTATACCACAATATGATTAAAATAAAATCCCAAACCGATAATACCAAATATTGATAAATATGAGGAGCAATTAGAACTATCATATACTGCTGGTAAAAGTATAAGTTGGTAGAACTTCCTTGGAAAATCATCTTGATACATTTCTAAAGTTAGAAATATGCATATTCTTTTATCCAGAAATTCTACTCTTAGGCTTACATCCAACAGAAATACACGCATATGTTTGCAAAAGATATGTATAAAAATGTCTATAAACGCATTATCTGCAATAGTCTCAAACTAGAAGTCACTTGAATGCCCATCAAAGTTACAGATTTATTATTATTATTTTTGATTGATTTTGACAGATGGAGACAGAGAGAGACACAGAGAGAAGGGGGAGGGCCCAGAGCAGTCTCCATAGTTGACAGCATTAGTTTTCCATATAGTTTCACTCCACAGGTGGGCACGGGGCTGTGCAGGGCAGGAACTGGGCCGGGAGCCTCCCACATAGGCCCCGGCAAGAACTGAACTGGGGGCACACCCCAGTTCAGCATGTGGGTCCACATGGGCCGGGGCCGGGATTTGATCCTCAGGCTCCGGGGCTGCAAAGCGAAGGCTTAACCTGCTGAGCCATCCCAGCTTTCTCCCATCAAAGTCATAATTAATCAATAAAATATGGTATGTTCATTCGGTGGAATATCATGCAGCAACAAGAATGAAGAACAACTCTTACACATAACAATAGGGATGGCTCTCACAAATAAAAGAACAGACATAAAAAGTATTTAGAATGTAATTCCACTGATATAAAATTTTAAAAAGAGTTAAAACAATATATGGTATTAGAGGTCAGGATAGTAACTATACTTGGAATAAAGTAGGAGTTGGACGGAGATGATAACGCAGTCGATGGGTTTGTGGGTGTGTTCACTTTAGCGTGTATGTCATACACTGATAAGAACAACAACCACAACAACAACAAACAGTAGCGATTGTGATAGAATTTACTCATTTCATATTATTAATGCTGAAAATTCTAAAAACCGTAACTATTCTAATAACCATAACTAACATTTTTCAGGTTAAAAGTGTAGTTTGTATCTCCTTTACCAAAAATTTGATTCCAGAAAAAGGAAAAAATCCTATGCATTTGAAAGGTCAGAGATTAGGACATAATCCACTCAAGGTTAACGTGGGGCCTCAGGTTACACCATATATTGTGATCCACGAAATCTCCCACAGGCACCTTCGCTGTGACTTCTCAAGCCTTTGTCAGCTGTGATCTTGACGGCCAAGCCCGGTGGCGTGTTCCGCATTTCTCCTCCTCCTCCTCCTCCTCCTTTGATGCTGTGACTTTCCCAGGCACCCAGTGCTTTGACTTGGACTGAGCTGACACCTTGTGGAATTCATTACCGACTAAAAATGATGTCGCTGCTGATGAGTTGGCAGTTTTGAGAGCCACGTAGGCAGCCAACACAGGGCCTCCTCAGAAGCCGGATCTGAAGGTAACGGAGTGCTGTGAGCGTGGGCCCCGCGCTGGACGTGGCTACTGGGAGAGGCAGGGTCACCCACCTCCACGATATCGCCAGCTCGCAGCTATGGAGGCGAAGAGCAGTCCGGGGGAGCACAGCGACTGCAGCTGACACCCACTCGGGACCGGAACACGCCATTTTATCCCATAGGCTCAGTGCCCCCGAGGGCCAGCTCCACGGGGAACAGGTGGCCAGTGTGACTGCTGGGAGATCCGGCTCCTCCGTCCCGCGTGGGCCCCGCCCAGCGGTGCACAAGGCGGCACCACGCAGGTCTCTGAGTGGGTGGGCGTGCAATCTGGCTCATGTCTCACAAACACACCGATGAAAGAAGGGGAAACGGTGTCCACCTCAGCAGTTAAAGAATCTCTTTGATTTCTATCTTTATACTTAGCGAGTCATGTAGCTCCTTGTTTATTCTAAATACAGTACGTCCTCATTCAGCCTCCTCAAGAGCTTCTTGGAGCTGTGGCCGAATGACAGAACAAAACCGATTTTCCCCACAGGCTAGCTGATGTGAGCAAGAGTTCCGTTCCTCAGGCACCTCGTCAGCATGATAACGAGAGGACTTTGAGCAGAACTGTGCTATTTGAGGACCCTGAGGCATGAAGAACTACGGCCTGAGAGGGTAGACAGAAAGCATACCTCACAAGTGCTCTGCTAGAGCTGCTCATTTTCTTACCCACACGCCTCCAGCAAACGGGCTGGCACCTGGTACATGGTGGTTGCTCAACAGATGACCAAAAAACCGGGTGCTGGTGGAGGTGTTTGCAGACCATCACTACCGGGCTCCGGGAAACGCCATGAAATCAAGTCTCCCTCGCCTACAAAACTGAGGTGGCATCGCACCTCATCAAGAGTGTGCCGACTCAAATCGATAAAGGGTCAGGAAAAGCAGAGTTGTTACTTTTGAAATAAAGTGAAAAAACATAAGCCTATGGGGAGGCTGGGATAGCTCCGCAGTTGAGCACTTGCCTGGCAATTGTGAGGTCCGGGGTTCGATTCCCAGCTGTGGCCCGTGTAACCCCATGTCCTGAACTGCGGTGCAACTGGTAACCGCCCAGATGGCTTGGTGGCAATGGCTCTCACCTCCCATGTGGGAGCTCCCTGGTTTGGTTCCTGCCCCACATGGCCCCACATGCACCTGTGTGGAATGAAACCATGTCACAACTAATGACGCACAACTATGGGGACTGCTCTGGACCTTCCCCCTTCTCTCTGTCTCTCACCTTCTCTCAAGCAATTAAAAAAACAAAACAAAACAAAAAGCCTATCCATTCCCTTAGTGAATAACACTGTTTTGAATCCAGGTAGCTCATTGAGTTTGTCTTAAACCCAATTTTTCTTTTTGTCCCTGGTAACAACATATGCTCTTCATGACGGCTATTGCAGCTGCTGTGAAACTGCCTCGTAAGCTGAGGTCTGTACGTCAGCAGACACGGGGCCAGGGAGAGAAGAGTGAATGTCAATCTCACAAATACAAAAGTAGTCATCAGATTTCAGCTTCACTCAATACGATGCCCAACAGCCACTGACCAAGCTTTCTCTGGGGATTGTGGGTACGCTGTTTGTCATACTGAGCTGCCCCTTCGATGTAAATCTGGAACACAGGACACAGACTCAATGGGGAGACAGTAGACAGTGATGGAGGAGATAAGCGATACCGTTCAACGGGTAAGAGTAGCTGGGGGAAGATCCAGGGAGAAACACCAAACCAATTATACAACTAACATTCCTATTTGCTTGTGTGCGCGCGCGCGTGCACACACACACACACACACACACAGTGCTAATCAAAAAACCAACGAAAATAGAACCTTTTGATAAAAACCCTGTAAATGGCTGTATTTGAAATGCAAGCTGTTCACCTCACCTCCGAGCTGAAACGGTGGATTTTCCATTATGCTCCGGGAAATAGATGCTTGCTAAATAACTCCTTTAACTTTGCTCTGGCATCTATTGATTTCACCCATAGAAATTAAGAGCAGAGGGCAATTAAGTTGAAAATATAATGGTGTTCTGCTGCTGGTAATTTACTGGCTGACTCAATCAATGGGTCACCCTGGCTGGAAATCTATGCGCCCCCTCCATGAGCTAGAAAACCCCGGGACACCCCTTTCAGTTAAAATTATAATAATCACAAGAAACCAAAGAGCTGAGAATCAGGTACCATGCGAAGAGATGAGAGAATGACTACAGTTGCCTGCAACAGTTTAATCCATATTTTAAAAGAGGCTGCTGAAATGGAAAATAAAGCTTTGAGTTGTATTATCTTTGTACTTGCTAGTTTTGGAATTTGCTAATTGGTACAGAAGCCTCACCCACAGCAAAAGGTAATTTCTTCCTACCACTGAGCACTAACATACATACATACATATATATATATATATATATATACACACACACACACACATACACACACACACACATACACACATACACATACATATATATACACATACACATATATACACACACACATATATATACACACATATACATACACACACACACACACGCGCGCGCGCCGTGGAATTTCAAGTTGCTTGTCTAGCAGTAAACAGACGCTCTGGGTCTACATCATGATTTAATCTGAAAGGACACATGCAGATGCTCAAAAGAGGTTGTTGCTTTCACCTTAAGATGTTAGCGTATCAGATAAGCCCACCGCTTAAACAGTTCACTCTATGACAATGAACTTCCCTCATGATTCAGTGCAAAACAAAACTAATGGCAATTAGACACAATTGTAAGTAACTAGAATACCTTACTCTTCAGGAAATGTATCTGGAATCTGTTATCTATTAGTTTTACCTAAGTTTTATTTCCTTTTAAATCATTTTGGTTTTTTTTGTTAAAAATTGGGTTTATGTATATGTGTATGTGTATTCATGCACACTCCAACACAAAAAGTATCTAGAGTAAAATGGGGACAACTGCTTTGGAGGACAGTGTGGAGGGTCCTCAGAACACTGGGAATGGAGCTGCCCTATGACCCCGAGATCCCCTCTCTGGGCATCCACCCAAACAACTTGAAAACCTTAGTCCGTGAAAATAGGTGTACCCCAATGCTCACTGCAGCACTGTGCACAGTGGCCGAGACGTGGAAACCAACGCGTCCTTGACAGACGACTGGATAAAGAAGTTGTGGTGCATTTACACACTGGAACACGCCTCAGCGATAAGAAGACGAAATACTGCCACTTGCAACAACGTGGATGGACCCTGAGAGCGTCATGCTCAGCGAAATAAGCCAAGAACCACAGGACCTCACTTATAGGTGGGACAGAAAACTGACAGCAACCCAGAAACAAAAGCTCATGGGCACAGTCAACAGTTCAGTGCTTCCCTGCGGGTCAGAGGGGAGGGGATGGGAGAGGAGGGAGGGGGAGCCAAATATACGGTAACGGAAAGAGTTGTGCACCTGGAACCTACGTGATTATTAGTATCCAATGGAACCCTAATAAATACAATTAAGAAACAACAACAGTGAAGCAAACATCTTCTCGTCTTCTAAGTTCTCTTTTCTAGCTACCGTTGCCTCGAGAGTGCTCCCAAAGTTTTTAAGAGTGAACCTTGTAACCATCCAAACACATTCTCTTAGCCACGCCACAGCCATGAACTCTTCCCGCACCGGCTGCACAGTGTGGTTTTCGCATTTTCTCTCCCGTGAACTTCCTTGTTGTGAACCAGAAAACTGCTCTAGGAGGGACTGTGCCTTTTCTCTACGGTATGAACTCATTAGGCATTCACAGCCATCCGTGACCCCAGAAATCTGGCTGTCACCAGAAGGGCACCCAGAAAACCGGCAGAAGTGGATGCGTCTACGGTTCTGTCTCGTGCACACGACAGGCCGTGGGCATGACCCACGCGATTCCAGGAGAAGAAAGGCCGATGGGACCACGATGCCACCACCTGCTGCTGGGGGACAGGTGAGCATAAAACCCAAGGCAGGTTCACCTTCTCAAGGACATCATGATTGACAAGTTGTGCACCCCTAGCGGCCATTGTTATGGAAGGGGTGTAGGAATGGGGGAGGGTTCAAGCCTTCCACCCCTCTTCCGGCCTCACCCCCACCAAGACTGAGAGTCAGTGGCAACAGCCAGGGGAACTGAGAACAGATGGAACGCGGATAGAAAAAATAAATACTGGATCCCAGAGCCAGGCCCACCGCCCAAACTCTGCACGTGTGTGGGTGCACGTGTCCGCGCAGCGTAACGGGCGTGGGCCTCTTCAGATCACCCGCCCGGTTACCCTCCATCCTCTTCCCTGGCCAGGGCCCCGAGAACGGCTCTTCTTCGTTTGGCACCTTGGGCTTTGCAGAAAAGTTTCATTGCAAGCGTTTTCCTTTTTTAAATAGACATTTTCATTGTTTGGAAAGTTCCTCGTTCCGTGGTGCTCAGTGTGTAGTCCATCAGCATCACCTGAAGGCTTGATGCCAATGTGGGGGCCCAGCCCCGCTCTGTGGGATCAGAAACTCTGGCGGGGGTGGGGGTGGGGGCTCAGTGGCATGTGTGTGTTCAGACAGTCTGGTCCTGCCGCCTCCTGTCCCTGCATCTACGAGGGTGACCGTTCGTTCTCTGTTTCCGGGCTCCAGTCCTGGGGAATGGCAGGCGATGCTTTGAACCCAGAGCGTGACGAAGAGGAAGACGTTCTGACCGAGATCTTGCTTCTGAACACTGTCACCAAACAATGTCGGCCGACTTCGTAAAGGGACAGTTACGCGCTCGCTGGCTCTACCCTGCATCTTATTCTGCGCAAGTCTGTCTCTTGCCTGTGCTTGAATAATGGTTTTGAAAAATGAAAATCCTTTATCTATGGAGGAACCAGATCCCAGAAAGTGGGTGGTGAGGGCAAAAAGAGAACTGTGCTGCCATCCACACATTGGCTTTTACCCCAAGAGGTAAGAAGGGAGAACCTTGACGTGTCGGATGGGCTAGGATGGGACAGTACGCTCTAATGTCCCCTTGCAAACCTAGAATTAGGCGGTTTGAAAATACATATATATTATCTTTTTAACTTCACTGATGCCACCTGTAACCAATGTTTAGCCACATTTTTTGCTGCAGAATGAGGAGGCATTAAAAAACAAACAACAGCAACAACAAACAAAAACAAAAAAACAACAACCTTGTTTTTCCTGTCCCCCTGAGACCTAAAACGTTATTTCTTAACCCCCCTTGGAGACTGAGAAATGACCGTAAAGTGATCCTTTGAGAAAAGATGGAGCAATTGCACATCTCTCAGCCCCAATACAGGGCTTCAAGTGCCACGGTTTCTACCTGAATAACAAAGCAACGGTAAACTATGTGAATCGCAACACACTAATATTGGAAGCACAGCCCAAATTGAAAGATAATGATTGCAACAGAGCGTCATTATTTTTTTCCAGAGCCTCAGGTCCCTTTGATTACACACGAGAAGTTTACCTTGATTCATCACTTTGGTTTATTTCACCGGGGATAATATTGCTTCATGGGGATTTGACTGGGGCGTCTGAAAATGAAAGTCTTATATGGGCGCATAGAGAATTAGGGAAAGAGCAACAATGAGATTTCTCTGTATTGATCATATCACTCATTTCTAAGATGAGCTAATACTTTCTATCAACTGCAAACACTTTCATTTAGCTCCCATAAAAGTAGTATTAGTTCCATTTATTTTGTCCTCAGAACCAGGATTTAGTTATATTTATTCAACTCTTCGAACTTGTACTTTGCAAAAACGAACAGCCATTGCTTACGTCTCCTAAGAGCATTAAAAGACAAAGAGAACAAAATTCATGTCTTACCAAATCAGTCCCTGTTTAAAAATGTTTAATGTCTTTCTAAACGATAGATTCTGATGGAAAGAGAGCTGACTCTGGGTGGTGAGCACATAACGCAACACATAGACCATGTAACACCCGGAACCTATGGAATTGTTACCAACTAATGTCACCCCAATGCATTTAGCAACAACAAAAAAGTGCATACATAGAAAAGAAAGTACTAGATTCGGAACCCAAGGTCAAAGTATAATAATACATGTGTTTTTAATCATTTCAAGCGCTTGTTGTACTCTACAGCCTAGGCTTTTCTTTTGGAGCGTTGACCTGCGCTTAGGGTCTGGAAGGGTGGGAGCTTGTTTCTGTCGTGGGTACTGTGCTCTGCCCCCCAGCTCGCCCTCGGGACCCAGGCGTTGGCTCTCGAAGCCCCCGCGGTGGCCGAGGGCTCCCGGGCATTCAGCGGGCGCGGGGCTGCCCTCCAGAGCTGTGTGGCCCACGTCGGCCTGCTCTCAGGGGCCCCACACCCACCATGAAGGGCCTGGGCCTGGCTGAAGGGGGAGCGACCCTGGAAAGAAGGCCCCGTGGCGGTTGATGGCGTGGCTCTTTCTGGGTCTCAGCTCCTTCCTCTGCTGCCGCCCCCAGGTGTCAGGACCTGCGGACATCGCCCCCTCTACTCCTGAAAGCAGAGCTCCTCACAGTGTGCTTCCCAGAGAGCCCACCCACCCACCATGTCACCAAACTGGACGCGCTGGCCCCTTTCCTATGGGAGCAGTGGCGTGGCTTCTAAAACGTCGAAAGCTCGCTTCAAAAATGTCTCTACTGCAGCCACGTCATGCTCTCCCCTGGGCAGCCCCCAGTGACCCCCACATGGAGAGGTGACACACAAGACGCCTGGAAGTGTCATCACAGGAGCTGCCACCACGTTACTGATTCCCAGTTGAAAATCTATTCAGCCCCTTCGGCAGAGTGGGGAGAATGATAAACAGAATGAGAGCCCGGAGTCCTAATTTTGGATGCGGAGTTGGTGAGCTTGGACGGACCCCTTAGCTTTGCCGAGGCCTCTTGGGAATGACGGAACCGTGAGGAGGTAGGTGACTGTGCGTGGCAGCTAAGCTGTCCCCCGGGAGGACCTGATCCCCATCCGTCTACTGCTCCGTGCACCTGCTGCTGCCGTGCAACGAGGCCAGATGCTGAGAGGCGGTGTGGATTCCTCTCCTCCCCCAACGGCGGCGGTGTGAACGAGGCAAAGCAGCGTCCATGGGAAGCGGCATGGACATCCATCCGCGTGTTTGTTGAGAAATGCAGATTCCTGGTCTCCACCCCCGCCTACTGGGTCAGAATGCCTGGGGGGTGGCCTTAGGGTCACAGCATGTCACAGAAGTAAACGCTCTTGGTAATTCTCACGCAGCCTGTGATGAAGAGCTGCAGAACGGGGTGTGAGGGCTCAGGGAGGGAAAGGAAGGTCTCACACAGCAGCTGTCACTTAACAGAAGTGCCACCGAGAGCTCAGGGGAGGACGATGAAATGGCCGCACAGCACAGACACACCCCGAGCTCCCCAGCACTCTTTTTTTTTTTTTAAAGGTTTTTTATTTTATTTTATTTGGTGTATCTTATTTATTTATTTATTTGATGGAGAGAGAGAGAGAACTGAACTGGGGGCACTCCCCAGCTCAGCACATGGGTCCGCACGGGCCGGGGCCGGGATTCGATCCTCGGTCCCCAGCGCTGCAAAGTGAGCGCTTAACCCACTGAGCCATCCCGGCTTCCCCTCCCCAGCACTCTTGGAAGCTCTGGGAGGGGCAGGAGGCAGCGGACTCCTCTGCTCGTGTGGGGCGGGGGCTGATTCAGGTAGGATCCATGGAAGGAGTGCGCATTGGGGCCGCCAATTCACAGTCACGGGACAAGGCTTTCAAAATAGCTGATACTGTGACCTCAGACTGTGGAGGACAGTCACTGAGACCAACTGGAAGCTGACAGACTGGGGGCACAGGGAGGGACCAAAGGGGTCCCAGGAGGGGTACAATGACGTTCAGGAGAAGTGACGGAGTAGATGAAAGGAACAAGAGTTTAGAGACAGACAAGAACATTTAAGAGACCAAATATATATGGAAACCTCATTTCTTGTAAAGAAGCTGCTAGAAGCCCGACTTATCGCCTGTCGCAATGTCTGGCTCAACGACGGTGGAGCTCCTCGTTAGAAGCTGCATAATGTTCATTGAACAACACAGCTGCAACGCTGCTATACGTGAACGAGTTTCCATGGGTGTCCCATTGGTACCGAACCTCTGTTAACCTGCTTTGACTTCCATGAGAGGCGCAAAGAATTAATTGTTCCTTTCCGTCCTTCTCCCTAAGCTTTGTGTACTCAGATGCTCCCAAGAGTGAAGTTCGTATTTCCAGCAGAGCCAAGGTGCGAAGCCGTAGAAGTCTGTGCATCTTTATCAAAGGACAAGCACGCAGATGCCGATTGCCACGCAAACCTTGTAGCTACCTGTCCTTTCAACCCTGAGGTTCATGAATAACATCCCAGGAACCGCGAGCACTCAGCTTGACCAACAGCTCTTTAGAAAGTATCTAACATGGTGTTGGCAGATCGCTGTTGGTCAAATTCTGCCTAAGCCAGATGCTTACACCAAATCCGTTGTCCACGGCTAAGTGACCGAGCTGGGCGCTCTCACACCGGACAGCAGCGCTGGTCCATGCAGAGAATGTGGACAAAGAGGTCTGTGTGCTCACAGCTGCAGCGCCTCTGCCCCACTCCACGGCCTTGCTGTCACTGCCGCCCGTCCACGCACACCCCGCCCTCTCATTCGGGACACCCACGACCCCGTAGCCGCTGAGGGTGGGACAACAGCTTGCGTTTCGATCAGAACGGAAGTGAAAAGGGGCCTGCAGGAGACCCGCGTGTATAACGTGCCCCACTTCTGTCCTTGCGGAAACACGCTGGGTTTTCTGATGGGAGACATTTTCACATCCTCATATAAGCCCTGTCATTCGCCAGCACAAATCACACGAGGGTGAGAGGAGTCGGCACTGGCTCCCTGACAAGACGGAGGGTTTGGGGGCATCACCTCTGACCCGCTCAAACCCATCATTCTTAAAAAGTAGAAAATCTGGAGTGGGGTAACTGCCAAGGTTAGCAAGTTGCTGAAGTCTCCAAAGATTAGCCCAGTTTCTCAAGCTCAGTGAAAGAAAGCAATGCCATAGCAGTGAGAGAAAAAAAAAAAAAAGAGAGAGTGTCTGTCTACGTGTAGAGTTTCAGATGAATTCATATCATCATTCAAAGAGGCGAGTAGATGGGTCCATGATTGACAACTATAGAATTCAACATTCACAATCCCCTCTTGAGGGACATTCAGAATCAATTGAAAAGGAATGCAGTGTTTAGGAACTACTCAGAGGTACTTTCAATGAAATGCTTTAAATAATGATTGTCCAAAGCTTGCCAGACACTGTGTAAATGTTAGAAACACATTAAATATGTTCAATGCTCAGTATCTCGAAAACAACACAAGTGATTTACAGTCAAGTCCACACCTGCCTAGGAATGTCCCTGATGCAAGACAGAAAGGCCCTCTTGGATTGGGGCACAACAGTGCCAAGTGCCCATTTCGTACAGGGTTTAAATTCCCAGGGCTGCTCAATGCACGAGGTGGGGTATCGACAGGAAGATACAGTAGACTCTCCATTAACCGGAACTCAAGCCGCCGGCAAAAAGTCTTGCGGAAGGAGCAGAGAGACAGGAAGAAGTGAGTTGTTAGGAAGTATCAAATGCGGTGAGAAGTGAAACCAGTCCATGCATTTCGGCTATTTGGGGTTCATTGTCAACCTGCACACATCCAACAATAATAATCACACAGCTCTTACCACATGACGGAGTGTTAAGTGCTTCACATTTTAATTCTGTTAGAGCAATGACCTTCTGAAGTAGGTACTGTAGTGATTCCCAATTACAGTGAGGAAACTGGGGGACAGAGAGGTTATATAATGTTCCTAAAGGAGCACAGCAAGTAAGTGATGGAGCCACAGTTTCAAATTCAGGCACGGAGCTCGCCCCCATGAGAACCAAGCTGGGGACACAGCCCAGTTCAGCATTTGGGTGTGGGATTGAATCCTCCGACCCCAGGGCTGCAAGACTAGTAGTGTTCAACCCGCTGAGCCATCCCAGCACCCGCTCTATGACTATCTTTACTCAACCATAGAAGGAATACGCAGCCCAGAACTGCTCAGCTCCAAAGCACATGCAGTAGAGCCTCAGTGAACCGGCACGCGTGGGGACTGGCGGATGCTGGATACATGTAACACTCCTATGTCTGGATTCCTTTCACGCCTATCTGGTTGTTTTACTGTTTTCTGGCTCATCCTGTGGGATCTACTCTTTTTTTTTTTTTAATATATCTTTTTATATTTATAGAGAGTAATTATTTTATCTTCAGTGCATATTTATTTCTATTTTACTTTTGACAGATAGAAAGACAGAGACAGAGACAGTTAGAGAACCGAACTGTGGGAACTCCCCAGTTCAGCATGTGGGTCCTGCCTGGGCCGGAGTCGGGATTCGATCCTCGGTCCTCGGGGTCTCAAAGCGAGCGCTCAACCCGCTGAGCCGCCCCGGCTTTCCCTGGGATCTACTCTTTAAACGGGTCCTTCCCTGGGCATTTGCCCGGGAGCCATTTCGGAAGTGCAGGCTCCCTGTGGGTGAGGGGGTTTGCTGTCATAGCCGCCCCTGCCAACCCTGCTGCTGACTCATTAAATCCAAGCCTTACCTCAGATCTCTGCTGATTTTATGCTTTCAGACCAGCTGTTCACTCAGTATTGCTGCTGAGTGTCCCAACTTTTCCTCTAATGATCTTGTCTCCTTCACCCTAAATGTGCCTTTTCGTTCTGATTCCTGTCACTGACGGAACCACTCACAGCCCCCAAGTAGAAGGCAGAGACCGAGACAATCAGCGCTTCCTCTCGTCCTCTCAGACAGAAGCGTGAACCCCGTCGGGACGTCCCCTGTGGGCCGTGTGCGCCCCGCCTCCGCAGCTCTAGGACACAGCTTTAACTGTCACTAACCACTTGTCCACAGCACAGTGACCACCCGCCCGCTCTCTCTTCCTTCAGGTTTGCTCCGAGAAGTCTGTCTTCCGTGAGCCCGTCCGTCCTGCCGTCCTTCACAACACGAGCTACAAACCCACATGCGGGGCTTCGGGCGGGGTTGTGAGTGAGGGAAGCAGGCGGGATTAGACATGAGCGATCAGTTCTCTCATTTTTCTTGAACCACATGGTACTCTTGGTCTACCTTTCATCTCCCAGTTTTGACACAGACGTGAGTGCAGAGAAATGCACCGTGAGAAGAATGAGCTGGGCGTCTGCAGACGAACGGGCACACTTGTTCACTGAGCATTGGCAAGGACACAGAGGGCAGTGTAACCAAGGCCACATACAGTCTAAAGGGGACAGTCACTAGTCAGCGCTGGCCCTGGGAGCCGTGGACTAGGAACTCTTGAGAATGTTGGATCTTTCAATTATTTTTTTTTATTTATTTTTTTATTTTTTATTTTTTTTTTAATATATTTTTATTTATTTATTTATTTTGACAGAGAGAGAGAGAGAGAGAGAGAGAGAGAGAGAGAGAGAGAGAGAGAGAGAGAGATACAGAGACAGAGAGAGAACTGAACTGGGGGAGCTCCCAGCTCAGCACATGGGTCCACACGGGCCGGGGCCGGGATTCGATCCCCGGTCCCTGGCGCTGCAAAGTGAGCGCTTAACCCACTGAGCCATCCCGGCTTCCCCATTTATTTATTTATTTATTTATTTATTTATTTTGACAGAGAGAGAGAGAGAGAGAGAGAGGGAGAGAGATACAGAGACAGAGAGAGAACTGAAGTGGGGGAGCTCCCAGTTCAGCATATGGTTCCGCACGGGCCGGGGCCGGGATTCGATCCTCGGTCCCCAGGGCTGCAAAGTGAGCGCTTAACCCACTGAGCCATCCCGGCTTCCCCTCAATTATTATTGACGGAAAGTAGTCACCAGCTTTTTAAATTTAGGAACTTTAAAAATTCAACCTATTGGCCTAAACACATACGCAGCCTAGATGTTACCAGGGGGCCACCAATTTGCCACCTTTCTCTTGAACAAATTTCACCACGTGAATCACCCACTCAGGAGGCAGCTGAGTCTCCCGTCTACAGGAGACGGTCCGAGACCCTCAGCCCAGCACGCGAGAACTTCCACGTTCTCACCCTCTTCTCTCTCAAAAGTCTCTCCCCTAGTGCTCTGGCTCTGGCCGCAGTACGAGGGGCCTCGTTCGCTGCCCACGCGAGCCCACTTCTGCTCCTTGTCCCCTCGAAGCGGGACTCTTCTCTGCCTGACTCCTACTCAACCTGCGGCCCGGGCTCTTCTCTGTACGTTTGCCTCTCTCTGCGCTTCCCCGCGATTCTGTGATGTGCTTGTCTGTCCCCCAGTGGACTTCCACCTTCTGGAAGGCAGGGGCCTGACTCATTTGCACCTTAGTGTGGAATCTACCCCGGTGTAGACACATAGTAAGTAGGCAGTCAGTCAAAGGTGGTTCGTTTTAGGCAGTACGAACAAAAGCTGAGTAACATGCTCCTCACACTGTTACACTGCCTTGTAGCAGCTTCTTGAATAATCATCCATTTCTCTTAGAGTTAACAAAGGGTTTTACACTTTATAGAATCATTTCCAACAATGTTACTTTCTTCTTCCTCTTTACATCATTCCTATCAGAGGTTTATTTCCATTTTGCAGTGAGAAAATTAAAACTCAGGGAGGTTAGGAGATTTGTTCAGGTTATACAATTACAAAGACGTTATTAAATTCTACTTCTTCTGCTTTTCATATTCAGTTTTCCTTTCACAACATCAGAACTATTCTTACTGTAATTCAAAGTTTCAGAGGGGAGAATACAGAGGGTCTGTGACCTTACGTGGGAAAAAAATTACATCTTTACTTTCATTAACCTGTAACTAAAATTTAGCATCTCCTTCAATTATGTAGCTGTGAGTGTCACAAATGGAAATCATGAAGATTTTCATGTCACAGTAAAGCTGTTGCAATTCTTAGAAATATTTTTTATGCTTTTTATGCTTTATGGCTGCTATGAGACTCACTGATAAATCTTATGATTAATTAATAAAGGAACATGCATATTATTCGCCTACACATTTACGACTGAAAGATCTGAGAAACTGGATTTCAACGGCATTGACTTTCTTAGTGGCCCCAAGTGACTCCTTTTATGCATTTACACGATCCCAACAAGGGGTCTGTGGGTACCACAAGGCTGTGAAGGGGCTCGTGGCATAAAACAGGTCCCGAAGCCCCCAGCCTTCCTTGTTGCGTGGTAGCTCGTCCGTGGTCTGGCTCTGGCATCTGCTAGTGGCTAACTTGAACAGGTCCTTTTAACGTTCTGAAGCTCAGTCCCCTTTCGACACAATTAACTAATGCTACCGTTCATGTCACAAGGCTGCCGTGACGTGTGCGGGAGTCGAGAAGCATGACTAGAACGGTACGCGGTACATTTAGGGATAATCCACAAGGCCTCGCCTCCTTCTCTTTACCTCACCTTTCACGCATGGGACATCATTGCAACGCCACATAAATCCTTTTAAAATTTCTCATCCAAATGCTGACCGCAAATGACCCAGCACCACGCAAGAGCCTCGGCTTCCTCCGAGATGCAGCAGACGGACGGCCCTACGTCAAGCGCAGCTGTCACAGCGAAGAAGCTACCAGAACGACGCTGCTCCCCTCTCTTCCTTCCTCCTTCACCTGCAAGCACCCCCTCCGTGGCTGTGTTCAGGTGTTTAGTTCTGTCCAATGGGCACCTCGGTTCCCTCCTTAAGCTCCATCTGCAGATGCGTGTGTTTAAGTCACACTGCGGGGACCAAGAGTCTTTTCTTAACCACTGCGCCCTTTCCGGAGCTCAAGGTTTGACATGAAGGCTGACTCTGCGTTCCTCGTTACAGGTAAGTCTCCTGTTCTCTAGTGGAAACTGGGTACTGGCAGGTGTGATTCAATTCCCTTTACTCTTGAACGACAAGCCTACGTAAATGAGTTGTCCTCCTAACAGACGGTGCTCTGGGTGCGCTCATAGCCAGTCCCCAAGTCAAGGTCACGGAGGGAACCCACGGCAGGTACCCACGGGAGGGAAGGGGCCCGGCCTCCTGTTGTTCACTTCCACACTCACTTCCCTATTCATTAGCCAGGCGAGCAGTAAACCTTTTCTGTGCAGGAACACATAGGAAATGCGTTCGGCTCTGCAGGCTACGTGGTCTCCGTTGGGATGATTCAGCGCTGCCATTACAGTGCGAACACAGCCATAAATGATGAATGAATAAGCGAGCGTGGTTGTGTTCCAATAAAACGTCACCTACAAAAGCGGGTGGTGGCTGAGATGGGGCTGCGAGATGCAGTGTGCTGAGCTCTGCTTCCGGCTGGTGGTGCTTTTGGGGACAGACACATGTCCCAAATCAGAAGCCTCTGAGCCGAGGTCCAGCGTCCTGTGCTAAGAAGCCCTGCAGGTGACCTGATGCATGAAGACCAGGCTTAGCCTAAGGGACCATGTGATCCAAACAGAACGCCCTCCTATCCAGTCCACAGCTAGAAGTTGTGTCAGAAATGCTTCATGCTGGATGCTAATTTTAACGGCTACAACTGCATCCGTATTTACACATTTGTTCAATATAAATTATCCACGGATAATTTCTCTGAGAAAATTAGCTTGCCCACACTTCATTGCATAGATCATTTGTTCATTTGTTGACTAATTAAAACAATAATCTTGTAGAGCAGATAATCCTTCAGTGCTGGATTCTACAAAGGAGCATGAACAAATTAGATGAAATTATGCCCTGTTCAGTGCAGTCAGAAGATATTCTTCCAAATGGATCAGAGTGGCTGATATCACGTTCACAAAACGCAAAATTAAAAATGGCAGAAACGGACATGCATGATATATAATTTGCTAATCAGGCGTCTTGGTAAATCAGCTCGTTTTGCAGTTAAGAAAACATAATGCTAAAATGCAAAGTGTCTAAAGCATAACCGGCCTTAACTGTCAGCATGTCCAACTCTTGTCTAATTATCATTGGATTACTATGAAAATTAGACACAAATTGTGACTACAATTATCAGGGTAACTTTTCACACTCAATTTAAATGACTGGACAGTTACCGGTGAGAGGCAGACATTATTTAAATATGCGACTGGATAGCACACCCGCATAGAGCAGCTGCTGCTATCAGAGTTTTATCATCACCAGCTTTGATATTGAGAAGGGGGAGAGCATTGCCTGAGACTGTAGGGATCACACATGGTAAAGGTGGGATTTGAACCCCGATTCACCTTAATGACAAATAAGAGCAAAGAGCGATAGCCTTTTGCACGGCATGTCGCATAGCTGAATATTTACCCCCCTGCAGACAGCCGTCGGGAGGTGCATGCTCCTCCCTGCATGGAGGATCGGTGCTCCCACCATGGTGTGGCACTGCCCCTGGAAAGCCCTGACAGGGACTCTGTTTCCCAGGCTTCCGGAGCTCTGTGCTCGCATTCCACAGAGGAGGGATGCGACTGGGAAGAAGCCATTTCCCAGCCCCCGTGCCGCAAGGTGGGACCACTCACCAGTGGCGTGTGGGCAGAAGGGATGTGGCCACTCCTGGGCCAATGCGGACGAAAGGAAGGTGAGCCTTCTCACTGTCTGCCCCTCAAGTAGCCACACATGGCCAAGCCACCAGGTGAGAGGATCCAAGCGTCCCGAGTCCCCACGTGGAGGACCAGCCACGCAGGTGCATGTGCATCAGTGTTCATGTGGGTAAGAAGTCGACGTCTGCCATGCTACGCCGCCGAAGCAAGCCACTGGAGGCATCCAGGGGCATGCCAGCAAAGCACTGCTCCCCTGCTCTGCTCAGATGCCGGGCCGAGGGGCCTGCTCTCAGGAAAGAGTGCTTGTGGGGCACCTGACCTGGTCCCTTCTCCAGACCCTAAAATCGGCTGCTGGCTCCAGTCACACTGGCTGACTGGCTCACTGTACACACAACCTCTAGAGTCTCAAATTACTTTGAATAGTGAGAAGCCATCTGCCCGCTCCCAGGAAGGTTGGCCACGTAGCCCAGGAGATTTGTAATATATAACATAGGCCCCCTCCCCCCATCTTTCCTCCTCTCATCACTCACTAAAGAGGGATTAGCAGCCACTCGGTGTCACGTGCTCTATGGAGGTGTTGGGATGTGATGAAGATATTCATGTTTCCCGCAGTGTCCTTTTTATTTCAACCTGGGGAGACTTCTCTCTAGCGCCAGAAATAGCTGTTTTCCTCCTCAGCAATTGCCTGGATTAAGCTGAGAACCTTCTAAATCCTGTAACCAATCTTGTTTCCCTCTTTTCATTTCCTGTTGGAAGGCTGAAGGCTGATTCGTGGCCACTGCAGGCGTATTTCCAGGCTCCGGGGGCCTCCTCTCTGGCTCCTACCCTCATTCTCCCCGTGCCCACTTCTCTCATGCCTGTGGTACATTTTTTCTTTCCCTGCTATGTGGGATGCGCCCAGATAAATTATCTTTCATCCTTTATGGAATATTTATAAAAGGAAAATGAACAGAAACAATGTTCAGCACCATTTAGAGGTCCCTAGTAAAGTGGGGCAAATCTGGACCAGAGGTGGTCTTGGCGCTCCCTGTGACCGAGGACCAAGGTGTCCCCAAGATGGGCAGGTGTCTCCTTGGGCAGTAGGGACCATTAGTACCCAGTGATGCATTGCTCGCTGTTGAAGCTGTGTGATCATTTCATCTCCACTTTTCACAGAGGCATCTGTTGGTCCCATATTTGTGTTTAATTCAAATTAGTGCCCATGTTTTGGAATGACCGGTCCTTTAATTTACTCTATTTTGTGCAACGCGCACCTGCTTGCCTCACCTTTGGGAACTGTTATTAGATGATTAATGAACACTTGCTCCAAGTTAACCATCAGCCTGGAACTCAAGAAAGCAATTTTGCCCCCACTTGCCTTTCTCAATGTTCCATCTTATTATTCCCCAAGGCAGCAGCCAGACCAATGGTGCCCCTGAATCATGCCTTGTGACTTGCATCTCTCTGTCCTTGTTTCTCCCACTATGTGCATGTGGGTTAAGAACAAGACACTTGTCTAGCGTTTATTTGCCAGGTGTCTGGAAATCCCTTCACTTGGGACCTCAGTGAATCCTTATGTGGTCTTCTTTGCCCCATTTTACAGACGTGAAAATGGCAGGTGGAGGTGTAAGGGCTGAATTCATTTCAGATCTATCTTGCTGCATTGGATCTATCCGTACAAGGCACCGTTCATGCTTTATGGAATGCTCACCAACAGAACAGCAAAGAGCAAAAATCAGGCCATTTGCAGCTGACATTGCAGTGTGCCCTGCTCAGCCACCCCCAGCCCACGCTCACGGCCACCATGGCTTTGCTTCTTAAATCTGGTTACACTTCAGTATAATTCGGGAAGCTTCAAAAAATACAAATGGCAGGCCCCATCCTAGCCCAGTTAGCTGTCACTCCCGGCTCTGGCCCAGGCGGACCCATATGCTGAACTGGGGTGTGCTTCCCGAATGTGGTGAGGCCCCCAGTTTAGTTTAAAAAAAAATGCTATCACTAGCTAAGGGTGTGCTGTGGCCACGACATGGCTATTTTTCAGACTCCCCCGCTAGGTGACTCTAATGTGCATCCGGGAAGATTCCTTGTCCTCCTCAGTGCTCCCGGTGTGAAGCGGCCCCCTTTCCGCGGTTAAATCAGCTTAACCCCGGTCCTCCTCCCTCCCTGCTCCTGAGAGGAACCAACTGTCCTTTGCCATAGTGAACCTGCTCCATTACCACGGGTTTTCGTGCTGAACTTGGACACCTGGCCCGAGACCTTCTGCTCGGTGCTGGGCTAGCTACTGTCACCTGCCCCAATCAGATGCCAGGATGTCCTCCCGGACCACCTCCTTCTGCATAATCTTCACTGAGTTGTCGCCAGCAAACCTGTGATGCGCTTGAGCTGACGGAGCCCTGACCTAAATGTCAGAATTGACCTGAATCCTTTCTGGCATTTCTTGGGTCTATTCTCCGTATGGATTAGAAATACGGACATAAGTGCAGTGAACGGCAGTTCCTGTGGAGGTGATTTCTGCAGCTCCTTAGCTGACAGTGGGCTCTAAGACAAACCAGGGCTGCCAGGAGGCTCTCGCCTCCCATGAGGGAGGCCCCCGGTGCGGTCCCTGCCCAGCACAGCCACACATCCGCCTGTGTGGAATGAAACCCTGTCACAGCTAATGACGTGCAGCTATGGAGGCAGCCCTCGTGCACGAGAAGCCTGAGAGAAGACCGAAGCCAGCGGTCAGGACAGACGAGCCCCGTGTCACTGAAGTGCACCCTCTCATGTCTTTCTGGTCCAGTCTCAGAGGTACTTGTGCACACACGACCGGGCACTTGGGACCCGTCCCCGCTTACTTGGAGCAGCACCGAAGATGGCAGCCTCAGTAGCCTCACTTCTGAGTGCAAAACAAGCACGTTGCACTGAACTTGTCTCTACTCTTCACGCCTGACTAGAGGAGGCAGGCTTCTAGATCCCAGTCCGGCCTGCTACTGTTCTCCTGCACACGCTTTTAGAAGCTGGACATTCTTGCTTTATGGTTGGAAGTAATCAAATGAGGAGCAGATGTCTGAGGACAGGTATTATGCTCAAAATGGCAGTTTTGAAGTTCACAGATAGATGCACAGGTAATTTTGACAAAGGATCCAAAAACACACAATGGGGCAAAGAAAGCCTTTTCAGTACATGGTGCTGGGAAAATTGAAAAACCACGTGCAAAAGAATGAAACTGGACTGCGAACTGTCACCATCTATCAAAATTAACTCCATATGGATCAAAGACTTCCACCTGAGACCTGAGACAATAAACTGCTTAGAAGAAAGCGTTGGTACTAAACTTATGGGCTTTGCGTACAGAGAGGATTTTAGGGATTTGGCCTTGAAGGCAAGGGAAATAAAAGTAAAAATAAATAAATGGGACTCTATCAAACTAAAAAGCTTCTGCACAGCAAAGTAAACCATCAACAAAGCAGAGGCAACTGACTGAAGGGGAGAAGATATTTGTAAAAAACACTTCCAATAAGGAACTAATATCCCAAATATATAAAGAACTCATACAACTTAACAACAATAACAACAACAAAACAATCCAATTAAAAATTGGTCAGAGGACCTGAACAGACACTTCTCCTCAGAAGACATACAAAGGGCCACAGATATAAGAAAAGATGCTCAACTTCACTTAGCTACTAGGGAAATGCAAGTCAAAAGAACACGAGATACCACCTCACACCTGCTAGAGTGACTATCACCAACAACACAAATAATAAAGTCACTGCAGATTTAATGCATGTAATTTGTATTATGTTCCCCAAACATCCAGTCTTGTTGCCAAATTTCCTATTTATCTTCTTCCCTTTTAGTGAACCAAATAAAGAAAAGTGGCTAACTAATGGAGTTTGTACACTGTTTATCACTGAGTATGATTTATGTGCTCTTTCTCTCTTCCCTCCTTAATACTGGGGACTACCAAACTTTTCATCTCTGCCTATTTGATTAATGAAACTTTGCATTTTAGTGTTTAATTTACATTTCTTCAATTGACTGATGTTGAGCATTTTTTTCATGGTTACCGGCCATACTTTCACTGAAAGAGTGACCTATTTATTTCCTATACTTAAAAAAATACATGTTCAGACCATTTTATATACGATGTCACCATTTGTATTTACCCAGTCTAGTGTATGTGCGTCTACAGGCCTGCGTGTACAAACGGAGATAGTTCCTATAAGGATGCACAGAATATGGTAACAAGTGTTTCTAGTATATATTTTATTTATTTATTTATTTTGACAGAGAGAGAGAGAGAGAGAGAGAGATACAGAGACAGAGAGAGAACTGAACTGGGGGAGCTCCCAGTTCAGCATATGGGTCTGCACGGGCCGGGGCTGGGATTCGATCCTCGGTCCCCGGTGCTGCAAAGTGAGCGCTTAACCCACTGAGCCATCCCGGCTTCCCCACAAGTGTTTCTAATGGCAACAAAAATATGAGTATTGATGGGAGAGGGGAGACGATGCAGGACTATAGGTATTGTGATCCTTTCTTTGCTATTTTTGTATACACACATTTCTATTTTCACGAGGTTTTCTATATTATATATCATTTTTATACAAAACAGAAATCCCCCCCCCCCAATATTAATTTGCTCATTAACTTGAGAATAGTAGGGAAACAACTCCATGAGCCAAAGCCATACACTGCCCTGACCTCAGGGGTCAGGCAGGTGACGTCCCTGTGCCAGGGCCACACGTGACAAGACGGAGCAGCGGGGGCTGTGGGAACTGGGTGCCCCACCGGAAGGCACACAAAGTCGATTCTCCCATCTCTCTGCTGAGCTGAGGGACAGGTCTGAGCGTGGTTCCCACCAGCTGACAGGAGCAACTGCTGTCTCAACTTAAATGAAAAACAAACAAAAACGAGGCGCACTCTCACAGGTAGGGGACACCCAATGACAGAAGTCCTGCTCTGTGTTGTGAGACAGACCCCTGCCCAGACAGGACAAAATTCTGTGTCCATTCTGGCACACCCTTCCGGCCATCCTCCTACCAGGCCAGCTTGGCTTCCTCCCAGACCTGGGCGGTCTTAGGTGCCAAGTCCGGGAAGTAAAGACTATTGATACACAACTCAGAAATTATGGCCAAGAACGCCACTGTTTTAGTGATGACATTACAGAGCACCCTGTTCTAATCAGAACAATGGAATCTCCTTTCAGAAGAGCCTTCGGATAAAGCCCCTTGAGCTCAGTGTTCGTCTATTAAACAAGCTAGAATCTTCCTTGAAAGAACAAGGCGCGTTTCACACAAAGGTGGTGTTAAAGGGACCTCAGACCACTGCTGGGACGCCTGTCCCCGATGCACCACAGAAATTCATTATCCTGGTATTTCATTGTGTGGGGACGACAAGTAACAAATGGTGGAGCCAAAATAGGTCATCTTCCCTGTCCCCTAAAACGTTTAATACTTGTGAATAAAAAGGGCGCAAGTCTTTTCCCGTTATGTTTGCTCTGGGTGGTCTCTAGATGATTCCAAAAGGCGGCAGAGCCTGACATGCCACTGCGGTGTTATAAATCACATCTCTGCCACCGCGCAGGGTGCGGGCAGCCCGTCTCGGGAAAAGCCCTGAGCTGTTGCCATTGGAATGATCACTCAAGTCTCAGAAGAGCCACACAACACTTCCGGAAACAGAAACAAAAACGTAGTCCACCTGGACGGTCTACACCGGCATGGCCCACGTCCATTTCTCAGAACGTTGATGAGCAAATGGGGACACAAGGGACAGAGAAAAGTTCTAGGGTTGAAAACGTTTGGGAACCAGTGGACTGAGGTTCTGCAAGGTTCGTGTCTGAAGAAATTCTTGCAGCCTTCCCTAGCCTGGCATGTTTTGGAAGGCTAAGAAGGGGCATTCTGTGGAGCCTTTCTCATCTATGATTGAGTTCATGCTCTTCTCCTGAAAACTGTTGCTGAATTTCAAGTCTCCTTTGATTCTCAAAACTTTTTCCTCCCCACCTGTCTCTAGGGAACAGGACGCGTGTTTCCCAAAGGAGGAATCTCCAGGTTCTGGAATCTCATATGAGGCAACTTGAAAAAAAGTTAAAGTCTCAATCTACTAAATACATTTTATTGAGTTAAAATTAGTTATAAACTATGAGACTGAATATAAACAGTGGCTAGAAAAAATGAATGAAGCCATTTTCTGGAATGAAGCCATTTGCTCTAAGTGTCTATGAGCTTGTTCCCTCCTTTATTACCCTCTCTCTCTGATTCGCTTCTCTCTCCCTTCATCTCACTGTCCATCTGTCTGTCTGTCTGTCTGGATCTGAATCTTGTGGATCTTTTTTCAGACTGTTTCGCTCTTATCTTAGAGGCTAAGTGTCTTGATATATTGTGGGGTTTTTTCTTCACAGAAATAGCTAGGAGTTGACATCACACTGAAGTAAATTTATTATTTTCTTATAAATACATCCTAAGAATATGAAAGTATTTCACAGACTGACAGGGAATTTCTGGTGGACCAGACCTGGTCCACAGATGGGTGGTTAAAAAACCCCCACAGAATTAGGGGACAACATATTCTTTCAGACTAGTGCTAGAACCAACTCCAGTGCTTTTAAAAATATTTATAAATGAATATCCCCAAATTTAAGCAGTGTGCATTTGGTATATTCAGTAATCAGGCATAGAATATCATTTTTAAACTAAAAGTCTACTACTTAAAATTTTCTCCAAATGTCATATTGGACAGCAAAATTCATGTCCCATTTTAAATACTCTGGCCTCAGATTTTGAATCTAAAACAATCCAATATATGCTCATTTTAAAATCGCTGCTCTTCTTCCCTTTTTGAAAACACCGTAGAAATTGCAACTGACCTGCAATTTCAGAGGAAGGCAAATAACAGCTCAATTGAAACACTTACCATGGGAAATGGATGGCAGAATGTATTTAGGGCAAATGTGGTGAATAGGTTGTCAACTGCTGTCAAGGAGCGAAGCTGGTTCCTATCCATGCTTAAGCTGAGAAAGGGAAATGCATGACACAGTGTAAATGTGTCAATCAGAAGGAAAAGTTACATAGATGGTGGTGTATCTGCAGCTGAAATCCTACGTTCCTATTAACAATCATGATTTAAAGAGTATGTAGTAAGTGGGAAAATGCTCACCATATATTAAGTGAAACAAGCTGTCGATAAAATGGCGCTATAACATTTTAGTTCAATAAAATATCCAACATGTGATTTTCTCTTTAATGAGAGGTTGAGCCTGGAAGGACATATACATGTTCTCTCACAAAACGATAGTAATCTCTGAGCCAAAATGTCATGAGCGACTTTAATGTATGCACGCATTTCTGTAGTTTGCAAGATTCCTATAATGAACATGCATTCCTGAGGGCGACTAACCAGCCAGTATAATTAGTCAGAAGCAGCTCTAAGAACAGACAGCAGCTAGAATGTGACTGCATTGAATGAACAGGAAACACAACTTCATAAAACAGTGTCTTTCTAAGCACTACCACCAATATATATTAGTAAGATAGGAAATAGACATCATTTAGTGAGCACTTGATGGGAACCAGACATCGTGCAAAGCACAGTATACACACAAGTTGCCTAATTCTCTCCACAACCTGATGCCGTAGAAACAACTGTTACCGCCATATGACAGAGGGAGAAACAGGTTCAAAAGCAACTGTGACTTCCCCAAGGTCATGCTATTAGTAACTGGTTGAGACCCCACTCATGCCTGAGTTCACAGTTCACGATTGTAATAAGCACACTGGAGATGTGTGTTTGTATATACACTTTCTGGGCCATCAAATCAGTGTTGGCCACAGTGACGTGTAGACTTTCCCCATACATGCCGGTGGACTCAAGGGTTTCAGAGGAGTGGAGTGCTTTGGAAACGATAAACAGTCTGGGACTCACACCCTGCAAGTTGTTGACTTTGATTTGAAAGACAGACGCCGATGGCTGTCTTGCCTGCGTCTACCACACTACAGGGTTAGGAGTGTCCAAAAGCAAGCACACTTGTTCTGAATGGACAAGTACCACTGCAGTGGCTTACCTTCTCACAGAAACGTAGGGCTCAGTGCTGTTCCCCCTTCTGCCAGCGCACACATTGCACTGTGCCTCACAACTCACATTTAAATCTGAAGGCACTGCTATTTCTAGATCATTAGAAATAAAAATGAGCTGGAAACAAAACGAAGATTTATAGGGAACAGGCTCAATTCATTCTTTGGCAGAGGACACGAGAAACCATCAGGGTTTATAATGTTGACTGGCTTTTTGGGCCAAGAGTTTTCTCCTAGAAGAGGGTGAACTGGCTGTTCTAGTCCAGCTGCCTGCCTTCCCTGCCCTGTATGACCCTCATTGTTCGACTGGCCTCGAGAAGTACCCACAGTGCAAGTTTCTCAACCTCAGCTCCAATAACACTGGGGCTGGGGACGCTTGTGGGGGTCGGGGGAGGGCTGTCCTGGGAATTAGAAGATGTGTAGCCGCATCCCTGGCCTCTACCACCCAGATGCCAGCAGCACAGCTGCAGTTGTCAGAAATGTCCAGAACAAAATGTTTCTAGGCGTCGCCCAACGACCCGAGTGTCCCTGATTGAAAGCAGTAGATCACAGTGTCATCTCTAACCCGGCTTTTTAACATTCTTAAAAAAAAAAAAAAAAATGCCTTCCCTTCCCATGGAACAGAATGGGCAGCTGCACACGCCACACCATTTGTCCCCTGAGTGTGGCTGATTGGACAAAGGCTGACACATGACCCAAGCTGGGCCAATCATATTGAGTCTTTTTGGAGAATGCATTGAAGACACAGAAACTGCGTCACATATATTTGGACGACACCATAATGCTGAGTGAGATGTGAGTAGGCAGCTATGGAAACAGAAGCCTCACACGGGTCCTGAAGTCACCGGGAAGCCAACGCTGAAACCTTGAAAGAGGCAACCATTCCACGTAGAAGAGAGTGAGGGAAACAGAGATCAGAGGCCCAGGGAACAAGATGGTAGCTGCCGGAAACATATATGAATACCATGAGGTTTGGCTGAATTTCCTGTAATTGGGTTCCCCAGGATTTCTCTATTTTCTTAAAAAAAGAACTTGCTCTTGATGTTATCTAGTTTGAGTGTGTTTCTGCTACCAACTGCCGAACGATTTGCAGTGAGCATACATACCATCAGCCAATCTCAAAGGTATTTTCTCAAATTTCTTTTCCCCAAACATGTAAAAACAGAGCGAGGTGAGAATCCCCGAGCCAGACAACCAGGAAATGCCCCCTCCCTGCTGAGGGCTGGCCCTCGTCTAGCTGTCCCGCACTTTGAGGGCGCCTCGTTCGTTATCCTGACATAATTCAATCAAACGAAAGTACACATTGTGCCCGGTGAACACCTAGGTGAGCACCCGCAGGTAGAAGCCGCCACTCACCGTCGACGCAGGAGGGCCGGTTTCTCGTTGTCCCCGCCACTTTCCCAGGCAGACAGGAGCACTTGACAGTTTGCGAGCGCTCCTCAATGCGGTTCTTATTGCAGCACCTGTGAGCGGCGATCACTTCGCACGTCCCTCCTTCTGGCCAGAGAGAAAGAAGGGACACTGGTCAGAACACAAACCTGAAGGACAAATGGAGGTTGTGCAAAGAAGTGACCTTCCACGCCTTCTAGAAAACTCAACTTGAACATCAGTTTGGGGTAAAGTTAAAATGTACAGACAAAAGCTTTCTAATTCTGAGTAAAATGACTGGAAAATGAAATGGCAATTAAGAGGAACCACAAGGAAACTTCAATCCCTGTTAATAGTCAAGTCAGGCCATCTCGGCGTATAGTTGAGGGCCACGCTTGGAGGACATGAATGAAACGTGATTAAGGAAGGTTAAGCCTGACATTTTTCGAGTCTTGCCTTTTCACTTTATCGCAAAGACTTCCCTTCTTTAAAAGCTATTGTGAGATAAAGCCCAGATGTTCACTGCTTGACCACAGCCTTATAAATAGCTCTCCTGAAATCAATGGTAGCCTGTGTCAGAAATGCATAGTTAAGACTGTGTTGGAGACACTTTATTGACGCCACGACCTGGAAGGAAGCGCCAAGTGTGTTTGTAAATCAGTGACAAGAGAGGTCCGAATGAATCGTTAAGCACGTGCTGGTCAAGCAGGGCAAATGGCCACCTGATCTGTTTACACTCGAGACGGAGCCAACGACCATGTCCTCCCTCCTAGGGCTCTGGGGTATACAGAGGACAAAGGTAGAAACAAGGACAGCCAGGTTTGAGCCATACAGCATAACGACTAGACCGCCGCATTCAGAGCCAGGCCCCCAGCGTCCCGGTGCGGGATCCCTGCTTCCCACCAGTGTCCACTGCGAGCCTGAGGCCTCTGCTCCATGAAATGCAGACAGCGAAGCATTCACTGCAGGGGCTGCTTTGTCTAAACGGGCACGAGACCAAAGAAGTGTAGGTAACGTGGTTATCGTCAGACCTGGTTCAGAGTGGGCACTAAAAAATATCCTGCTGTTAGTAGCATCTTTGACTGGATTATTATTGGTGGAAAAAAGCTGTACTTGTCACGTTTTTCTTCTTTTCACCAGCCTGGACCTTGCCTCACACCCGTCTCCCTCCTCTCACCCCAGGCCAATGACTGGGAAACCATGTTAGACCTCTCTCCCCCCACCATGAGATTGCTCAAAGCCGTGCATACCACAGAACACGCACGCGCTCACGCGAGTCTAGCGGCTGGGTAGCTCCTACAAACCACATTGGGCAGGTGCAGGTGCATAAAACCTTTGTTGTTTTAAGCCCGTGAGATTTGGGGTGGTCTGTTGCTGCAGCTGCACGCAGCCTAATTGGAGTAATACATTATTCTTGAAGCTGATGAGACTAAAGAGGCATATTCATTACCCCCTTCAGAGTGCCTAAGTAACTTCTGTAAATATGTTTCATGCCAACTAGGGTGGGACTAGCCCCACGCTTCTACCTGAGAGAGACAATCTCAAATCCGTGCCTTCCGTGAAGAGAGAGAATGAGCAGGCTGCTTAGCTGCCTCCTCCGGGCTCACACCTCATCCAAGCCAAGCATCTTGGCTCTTGTCACTGTGGTGTTTTATTGGCTTGGCAGCAAGGTAATCATAAAAGTGTATGTTTATTTATATCACAAGATTGTGCCAGTGAGATCAGAAAACAGAGTTAGGGGGAGAGAAGGCAAACAGAAACTGTGATTTGTGCTACACGTTGTAGGCGTCATTAACTATGACTCAGGTGGAAAGACATGTTTGTTCTCTCCTTGTCAGTGATGACAATTTAATCGTATTGGACTCTACCAGGTTACAGAAAGCGTCTGGAGGCTTTGAAGGGGGACAGTTTATCAAGATGATAAACAAGGTCTCATGTCCTCCCAGGTTGCACGGATGTGATCCGAAGTCTAAGGCCGTCCACGACCACTCAGTCTGGCCACGAGGCTGATGTCAGCTGCTTGGGCCCATGCGTGCCTGAGACGAGCCCCACTCTGGGGACCTTCCCCGAGCCGGCCAGCACACAGGAGGCCCGTGTGCCTCAGAGTCGGGCTCTCCGCTGGGCCATGGGGGCCAAGGGAGGGAACGAGTCCTGCAGGAAACCCCGCTCTCTGGGGATCAGAGGCCACATGCACACACACTCCAAACATTTTTCTGTTTCCCTTTTAGCTGCAGAGAGACATGCGACATTTCATTGTCAATGGGACATAAATGAAAGTACGTGGAGCTTATCTGGGAAGACTTTGCTTTTCGTACATAATCCTGCCCCTTCCTAGTTACCATTTTTTTGCTTCTTCCTGCCTGAAACGTAGGCTTGATGGCTGGAACTGCAGTAGCCCTCTTATGCCAATGAGAAAAAAGAAGGTCAAAGAAAAAGGCCAAGAGTGTTGGGCCACTGAGCCAAAGTCACCACATTCTAATTCCAAATTTTGTATTGCACAAGAAAAAACAAATTGCCTGCCAATTTGTTTAACTCCCCAGTCACTTGAGTTTTCTATTTCTTACAACCAAATATACTCCTGATACATTGGTACATGTTAAGACTTTGATCAACACTTTTAAGACTTATAAATGAACAAAAGAGAGGCGAGTCCTTGACTTTGAAGATCTAGTCCCTGAGTTAAGACAGAGAGAAAACCATCAGTACTTAAAAGTAGACAGTAATAAATGCCATCAGACTGTATAGGTTTTGTTCATCATTAGAGTTTTCTGAGGAACTAGGAGGTAGATGCTGCGTTCTTCCTAGTGGATTGAGTAGGACTTGGATGGGAAGAATCTGATGCAGGTCCTTGGTCCTTCAAAGATGACTTGTCCTTGTGGTGGCGGGGGATGGGCATTTTAAGTAGAGAGAACAAGCTGAGAGAATGGGGCTTGTGAGTGACAGACTTGAGAGGGGTCCCCGTGCCAGCTCTGTCTGGTCCCCTACCTGCCAGTGGCTGGGGGTGCGGGCGGGGGGCTTTAGAACACAAACCAGGGGATAGAACATGGCAAGGGTGATGACAGACCGTTACTTCTGTGATTAGGTTACATTATGTGGCAAGGATGACGTGATGTCACTGTCACATGATCATATTTCTATCGCAATTTCTAGCTCCATAAAATTTTGTTTGCATGCACTAGATAGACTCCCAGTTCATGGCTTTGAAGAAGCCAGCTATAGTGGGGTCCGTGGAGACATCCACACGACAAGGACACTCAGGGGGATTCAGAGCTGAGTGGCCCCTGGCCAAGAGTCGCATGACCGCAATGCTGCCAACAGTTGATGGGAATGTGGAAGTGGGTATTTTCCCGGTGGGCCTGTTCTGCCATCTCATACCCTCCTACTGTATTCCCACCCAAATGTTCAGGGTTGGTTAGGTCATTTCAGGGAAAAACCTCTACTTCATTTGATATTTGATTCCAAGAATCAGCAGTATTTATAAGATTTTTACACATATAAAAACATAGACTTTGCTCTTTAAAAATCTGGTTGTTCAGGGAAGAAAAGAATTTGGTAATTTTACTTCACTAAGACCAAATAGTGTTCTATGATACCGCAGGACTGAAGCTTTAGGGTTCTAACATTGCACAGTAGTTCCCCCAGCCTTGTCTGTGGAAAATAGGTTCCAGGACCCCCCCGTGGATTCCTGAGACCAGAGCTAGTAGCAAACCTTCTCTATACTGTCTTTTTTCCTGTATGTACATAACAATGATACAGGTCACTTAATAAATTAGGCACAGTAAGAGATTAATAACAATATCGAATAAAATAAAACAATAGAACAATTTATATAGTATAACAGTATACTGCAATAAAAGTTCTATGAATATGGTCTCTCTCTAAAAACACTTACTGTCCATACTCTGTGTACAGTGTGGACACACTGGACAAAAAGAGACGCATGTCCTGCCCAGGGTGGAGGGAGACAGTGTAAGATTTCCTCTACAATGGGGCACAATTTAAAACTTATCAGTTGTTTATTGCTGGAATTTTCCACTTCATATGTTCAGACCACAGTTGACCAGGGGTAACTGAAACCAGGGAAAGCAAAGTCAGAGATACAGGAAGTCTATTCTCCTTCACAGAGTCCTTGTGAGAACTGAATGAGAAAATTCACACAAAACCTTTAGCGCAGAACCTAAAATACAATAAGTACTCAAACTGGGTAGTCGTCATTTTTGTTACCATCACTGTTACTGTAACAATCATCTTATTACCATATCCTTTATTATATAATGAAGTAAGTAGAATTTTATTATGCGAATCTGCATCTGGATCAGCAAGAACTGTTGAAAATCTCTGAATATACTAATAGCAATTGGAAGAGAGAATCAATGAGCTACTGATTTTCTGAAACGTTTACTGCAGGCCAAGTCCAATAAGTCACAAAATTGGTTCCTAGCAATTGGCAAACAATCCAATTGAATTGACTCATAGTCAACTGGATGGTTGCGCCTTTGTTGTTAAGAAATCCCAAATAGCAGAGCCATGAAAGGATTCACAAAATACTACAGTGAAGTCTCCTGGGCTCAGTAATCTGCCAAACCAGGGTTCAAATGCCAACTCTACTGCTTATAAGTCATGTGAAGTGGACCCGTTTCTAAAACTGAGCTTTGTGAAACAGGGCGAGAACACTTTCTTCAGAAGACAGCCGTGAGGCGTAAGTGGAGTGGAAAATATCAGCAGCTCTGTCTAGCCTGACTCAAACTGTAAAACTCTAGTCATCATCACTTCTGATGTTTTAATCATATCGACTGACATGAATAAACTCCTTCAACTCTAACATGATGTAAATTAGACCTTAACATTTTTATGGCCAAACCATATTGATTAACTGTCATTTGAGCAATGTACAAGCAATGTGTAGAATAAATTAACTTAGACTTTAAAAAGTTGTTTGACTTAGAGACAAATTTTCCCATCTACTGTAAAAGAATGCAGTTTCCAAGATACATATTAAACTGATGCCTTTAGATAAGCCATGCATAAATAATGAGCAACCCTGCAGTTAAGAAGTCTGTAAAAAAAAAGAAAAAAGAAAAAGAAGAATTAAGACCTTATTTCTTGGGTTAGATGTCAGTTTGACAGCAAACATTTTATGAGTGATAACCTGAAAAGTGGAATATGGTTCCTGAAGTATAGAGTTGCCTGAAGAACCAGGTCATGTAAGTTAATGATTGTAATGAAGTAACATTAGGGGGAAACTGGCCAAAAAGTACATAAATTTCAACCTAAGGCTAAAGTTCTCTTCTTCACAGCAAATTATATTCAGGTTCGTGGGGTCAACATGGAAACTGGGGCTTTGGGAGGCCATCTCAGCTCATACCGCCCACCCGCTGCGGTCAACAGGGCGTGAAAGCCACCCGGAGGCCAGTTTCCAGGCAGGAGTAGTGAAAACGCAAGGCCACTCTGCGAAGAGTCTTCTAGAAGGAACGCCTTTCTCCTTTTTCCTGCATAGTTTTGCTTAGACCTTCGTCTCAGCCAAGGTTGTGTTCCTTCCTACTCAACCACTTGGCACCTTCCGAACTCTCACCCCTTAGACGCCCCACTTCCCCTTTCCTTTGTCAGCGCACACTTTTTGGAAGCTACAGAAGCAATCTCAAACAGCAGTCAAGAGCAGGAATTCTGATCATGCGGGGCGCAGTTTCGTGCCGTGGAATCCTGCCTGGATAAATTACTCTAACCTTCAGTTCCTATGTGTTAACTGGAGTTAATTTCTAAAAGCATGTAGGACAATAGGCAGAAACCAGAAAGGTAATCAAAATTCCCCGAGAAGATCATTCATTCTGTCATGAGAACGGAGGGCTGCTGACAGTGTCGAAGGCAACAAGAATGAAGACGAAGCAGAGACCAGGAGACTCCTGACCGCCAGCCCTTGCTCAGGGCGGGACGTTCCGAAGACGGATGGCAGGGCTGCCATTCTGCAAATTGTGACGCATTTGCTGTTGGCTCTAGCTCGATGCTGCTCAACCACACGTTTTTAAACTGAGTTCAGTGCAAGCAGAGAGCCATTTCTCCTCTTCGAGCCGGGAGATCAGAGAATCCATTTTACTCTATTACTATTATATTTTAAATTTCAGCAATAAAAACTCTGTGGAATTTTGTTTCCTTTCCCGCATGTTATTTAAAGTACCTCCATAGTATCTTCAATTTTTCTATCTTGCCATCTTGCCCTTTCCAGAAAGAGTTTGCCAATCTCTTTCCTAGCTGAATTCAAAATCTCACTTTGTCCTTAGGCATTGGGTAAGTGGAGTGAGGGCAGAGGGAAATTAGCGTTCTTGCTGCTAAGTGAAAAAAGACTCATCTGCTCCACCTTCCTTGGTCTCAGGTCTGGGCGAAGCCATGAGACAATAACGACCATTAACACCGGTAGATCATAGTGGCTTCCCCTTTTAGACTTTAGTTCTTCTAATTTTATAACAACTCTAGGACTTCATGACTGTTATTGCCCATCTTATAAATGGGGGATATTAAAACTTGGGAAGGTTTACTCAGGGGCACAGTGAGTAAGAAATGGAATTAAGATCCGACCCATGTCTTCCACACACAGCCATTCATGGAAGCAAAAGGGTGCAGTTGTCATCCACTTTGGGCTAAAATATTTAGCACTTATTTTTGCAGCGTACGTTTGGTTGCGGGGAAGGTTGGGAGTTACAAAGCATTTAAGCCATGTGGGAGGAGAGCGTGAGGAAGGGGATATGCAGACAGAGACATGCTGTGTGGTAGTAGTAGCTCAAAATTCAAGTAGAAGAATTAAAAATTTCTAGGTCCTTATTTTAGTCTAGGTATTGAGATCTTAAGGGACTTGCATCTTTACACAGTCATGCCTTCATGCCAAGAATCGTCTGAGGATTACCTACTGTCTGCCAGCACTGAGCTGGGCAGGACTCAACAGTGTAAACATCCTCAAGGTGTTTGCAGTTTAGCTGGAAAGACAGACAAAGAAGTTCAGTAGAGGGATGCAAATGCTGCGATTCTGAGAGGCACCTGAAAGGGAAGGAAACCAAAAGCCACTTTAGCGGATGGAGACGGATTCTAATCTCTGAAGATCCGGAAGGTGAGCAAGGTTTTCTCAGGATGAGGGAGAGATGAGTGCTTTCCAGCCATAGTATTCAAAGAGCTTTTGCCCCGAGCCAAGGGCACGCGATTGGCATGGCTGGAAATCAGTGCTGAGGTCAGTGTGGGGAAGGTGCTGTTGGCGATAAGACTAAAGGGACAGGTGAAAAGACCACCTGGTGTAAAATCCTTAAAATCCATGTTAAACGTTCTCAGTTTACTCTGAGGACATTGAGTAAAATGACACGATCAAAGCAGAGCTTCGGTAGAATTGTTCACACTTCTACAGAAAATTGAGGAAATGTTAATAGACACTTTTAAAAAGAATATAATTTGGCAGTATTTACCAATGTTTAAATGGGCATAGCCTTTGACCCAGTAATATCAGTTTTCAAAGTTTCTTCTACCGATACCCTTGCAAATGTCAATAAAGCTGTATGTACAAAGATGTTCAATGCAGCTTTATTCATAATAGAAATAATTTAAGAATGAATAAAACATTTTTAGTTACAAAGAAACCAGTCTGATAAAAGTGTTTTATATGTTTTCTCTAGTAAAAAAACAAAACAAAACAAAACACAAAACATGAACTTTAAGAAGCCCTATCAAATACCTACGATGCTTGTGTGTGAATGGACTCACTGAACAATAAAGGAGAGGCACATGGCAGTCTGACAACTACACACAAGGTCTCTTGGATCCAGGACAGAGCTCATTGGGCCGACTTTCCAGGAAACCTCCCTGCAAGTGTCAACTTTAAAAACACAGAACCGTGCTTATCAACATGGACCACGTGCTAATTGGCAGACCAACGCTTTTATTTTTAATTGAAATGGTATATGTATCCTTTGACCTATGATCAGAAATAGTTTTATTTTCATTGTAGAAAAAGTTTTCACAAAAAGTACCAATAAAATGATCTGCATTATGGTTCATTCACTTCACAATAAAACCAAAACAAAACCAAACCCGTTTTCCAAACCAGGGAAGTACAATGACACTATTGGACGCGTTTCCTGGTTAAATATCACTTTAATGCAGAAAGTATAACCTACTTTTGTACAAAACACATATGGAGATCTACACCGTGGTGGGATAGAGTGATCGGCTCACTTTAGAAAGACTGTTTCAAAGGCCCTTCCCTTAAGTTGACATGAAAACGAGTTGGCCGTAAACCCTTTAAAAGAAGCGCATCTTTGTTAAGAATGATTTGGGCCAGTAGCAGGTGGCTTGCCAGTTTTCTTTATTTGGGAATAGAGGCCCAAATGAATTGGAAGGTAGTTGGCACAATAAAGATCCCAGTTGGCATGCTATCTAAACCTGAAGACGGCAGGGTTTTATTACAGAGAGCAAATAAATAGGATGCCAGTGGTAAGATTCACAAAGAAATTCATCCGTGAGATAATGAGGTGACTATAGGAAGAGGGAAGTAACGCAGATCAATGGTACATACGACATGCTGGATAAAGGGGCATGAATACAGACGGAAAACCGCCTTCACTGTAGCAATGGCTTAAAAAATGTGTGACGTAGTGATTCAAATGCTCTTGGGCTGGATTCATAAAAGCTTAGTACCTGGTTTCATGATGCCAACATTTTTTTTTCTTTAAACCCATACTACCTTTTTATAAACTTAAGGTTCCAATCGAGTGGTGGCAGGGTGCATTCATCCCGTGCCAGGCCCCGCGCTACACCACAGACCAGCATCATTATTGTTCTGCGGATCTCCTCCGGCCCAGCTTTCTTCCACCTTAACTTTTTGTAACGTGAGTGAAGACATCAGGGATGCTACTTGTTGTCTAAAAAATAACGCTATATTGAAATCCGGAACACACCTTTTCAAACTGTATAGAATACGCTGATGGCATGATTCATGGTTAATATTCATTCAGAACAGAACACAAGTCCCTCTGATAGAATAAATAAAGGCTAGCTTGACTCACAAGAATGTTTTATAGTCAGAAAAGCCTGCTATACTTTAAGGAATACAATGATGATTGTCTTGTATGCAAACCTAGAACCCAATGGGGTGCAGATTCTCCATAACCTTCCAAAAATGTGGTCTTAGAAAGCAACCATGAGCTACTCCATTAAATAAAAAATACATTGTCAAGTCACTGTCAGAGCTGCATGTACTCCGGATGAGCTCATGTGGGAATCCTTAACTAAGGCAGAGAAGTCACTAACGATGTCCTCAGTGAGAGGAGAAAGGCGACCCACTCAAAGGAACACGAATCTGGGAAAGCAGACCCGCCGCCGAGCACCTCTGTGTTTGTTCCCCCAGCACCCGCCATAAGGCCAGGAGCAGAGTTATTTCTACGTAAATGCTTGTTGAGGGTTGAAAGGTAAAATCATACCACAATGCTTCACTGAGACAGCAAATGTCCACGTGTCTCTGTCACAAATTATCACGCACAAAAGCTGCCTGGTTGACACTATGTAATATAAGGAATCATAAATAAATATGCATGAGGCTTTATAAACATTGCCCTTCAAAAATAATCCTAAGGAGACGCCTTTACATAACTGGGAAACTCCACAAAACACTTGACAATCTAACCATGTCTTCCTTAGCTCCTTGAAATAGGTCCCTCTGTCACACTAATACAGACGACCCTATCGACTCCAGCACAGAGGACACCAGACCCGGAAGATACCTAATTATCACTGGAAGTGTCACGTCTGGATTTACAGTCACCAAAATGTTGGATCCTGCTGCCAGGCAAAAACAAAGATGGCTTTTTGCAGTTGTAAGTTTGAGATTCCCTCCAGCACGCTCTTGTGCTTAAGAAGACTTCATCCTTAAGATGGTGTATGCAGTCCCCGTGCAGACCCTAATGAAGGAACAGTAAGGCACAGAGCATCGAAATTTGATTCCTGCCTTTACAGAGGTAAGTGAGCACACTAGCAATCCGGACAGAGGGCAGCGCAGGTATTTCCACATCAACCCAACACCCACACTAGAGACCTTCCTTTCTAAACTAAGGAATCCTGCAAATTGATCTCATGGGAATCAGGACCTAATTCTTACGCATATATTTCAAAAACGAATCAAAGAGAAATGGTAGCTTCTCAAACAAACCCATTAAGATTCTGGCCTTTCAACTGGCCGCACCCCTATTAGTTACACAGCGAACATGCAAGAGGCCAATAGGAAAGAGAGCCACAGCGCGCAACACAAATTCACCAGCCACAGCTGCCGTTGTAGCAGTGCTGTTGGCGAAGGCAAATAGGTCCCTCCTGGGGAGGGATGGGGGTTGTCAATAAAATATATGGAGGCATAAAAACGTATCTGTAGCCAGGCTCGCCTGACCCGGGCTTCTCAGGCTAGGCCAAGTGCATCGCATCCTGCACGAGGTCTTAACGCCAATGAACTGATTGGCCTGAATATACACTTTTCAAATATGTACTCTTTGTGCCATCGACATATGAGATTAGAGGCAAAGTGCAAACACTAACTAGTAATATTAATAGTAACCACCATGGTTACTACACATCATCAAAAGCCTACTTGACCTAATCTGAGAAACGGGATTAAAAATGTATACTTTGGCGTCATAAAAAAGTGGTTCAACTTTTTATTAGTTGTGTGACTTTGGGAATTTTACATAACTCTGAGTCTTTGCTACTTTTTATGCAAGATGGGGATACCAATAGTAACTAGCTAGTATTATTGACAGAAAATACTTTTCGGGTGCGGGGATTAAATTTAAGACAGTGCCTTGCTTATAGCAGAAGTCAGCAAACTTTCTGTATGTGAAGTGCTTAGTATGGAGAACACTCAAAAAATATTAGTATTGTTAGCTAAGAATGTTAAAAATGATAAAGCAGACTTCAGATCTGTTTTAATGAATTGAGTTAAATGAGGAATAATGATTCATAGTGGCTTTGGAAATCGTCTATAAGTTAGTCTAATATTGACTTTTTCCAGACATGAGAGCTGATTAGGCTAATTTATATACACAATGTATAGATCGGTGACCTCCTTAAGGTCAGGGACGGTGTCTGATTCATCCCTCTATTTTTGCTCAGTGACTTGTATGGACTAACTATGCAAAGTATACTCACTGAGTTGATTCCAAATGTGCTTTGTGTTGATAAGCCAGAACCTATGATTTTAATGAACTATATATTTCCATCAAAAGAGGTTTAGGAATTATTTGCACAGTAATAGAAAGTCCTGAGAGACACTGTCACACAATAACATCACTGTCTGGAATGGACACATAATAGGAACCAGGTCTGTTCCAAAGAAAAGGAAGCTGTTGAATTCGATGAGAATGGCTGATCAGCCAGCAGAATGAAAAACAGGAGGCAGGAGGGCTATTTATATTTGAGAGGATCGGAGTTCAGTTGGGAGGACTGAAAAAAAAAAAATCGGTAGCGTCAAAACAAGATCTACAAAGATGTGGCTTTGATACGGTCAGTACCAGATAAATTTATCCCCGAATACGATTATTCTGAAATGTGATTAGCCTATGGCGAGTCAACAACGCCGTCACTGAGAGAGAGAAAGGTGGCTGGAGACAGTGCTGTGCTTTTACTTTCTCACCGCGGGATAATTCTGCAGGCCGGGAGATAAGGGGCAGCGAGAGCCACGCGATCCGTGGAGAAGTGAAGTGTAGAGACGCAGCTCCTCAGATCACTGTGCTGATAGGAAAGGGCTGAGCTGGAGCTGCTCACCGGCATGTGGGCATTGATCTGGCAGGGCAGCACGGCAAGGAAGTCACCTGACAACGAGGAGACCTGTGAGGACGTGGCTTTCATCGATACGCCATCATAAGGCGAGTGCTCACCATGATGTTGGCCCGTCCCGGTGATGTTTACAACGAGGTGGGCCTCGGTTGTACCCTATAGAATGGGGATAGTTCTTAATAGTTGTTATACATAAAGCCATACTGAATTCTTGAGTGCTCGGAGAGCCCATCTACGGTAATAAATATTAGTCTGTTAAAATCTTTACAGGCTACTCAGCATCCCACCCTGTATTTGACTGCACACAGTAGGGATAGCTTTATAAGTACAAATGTGTAAGGCACTGGGTGTGTTTAATCTGCTAGCAACCCACTCTCTTTCCCCTGCCCTGGTCTTTACAAAGACAGGTCCCTTATTGCTCTGTTCTACTCGTAAGTTCACAGTCAAGCAACCACAGTCATAGAATAGGACAACTATTCCACGCCAGCCCTGGACAACTGACCCAAGCGGGACCCAGGGGACTTGGGATTCCTGTCTGCACCTGCTTGGTCTGCTGAATAACTCGTCATAGAAGCTGTGGACGGTTGTGTTGACGTGTGCTCTGAGAAGCCGAGATAGCTTGTTTGCAGAGTAGAGCTGCAGAGAAGGGCCACCCTGTCTTTGGTCTGTTTCGAAATGAGTCTTAGCTGCATTCCTGCCGTCAGATTTGAGAAGACACCGCACATTCTTCGAGTAGATTTCCTTCCTGTGTGTTTCTCTTGCTCAAGTGTGTTTCAATCCCTGTCACACCGGAGCCCGAAGCTCGCCGTGTGCAGGCTCCATCCGCTTCTAATCACGAGAGTCCTAACAAAATGATCGTGGGCCAGGCAGCGGGACTCAAGGTTTCCATTTGAATGCTGATAGGCATTTCCCTCACACTGGAGTGAGATTTGAAAATCTGCTCTCCGATGAAGATGGGCATATCTGGTCTTTATGGGGCACTGTGTCTGGATGTAAAATAAAATGACTTCTGCCTCCAGTGGTAGCTCTGACAACTACATTTATTATGCAGCCAGGCTGCGCTGGTACCTGCTCCATAAAGCACGCGGAGTCTGCAAACTTCAGGGAGGAAAAGAGCAGGTGTGGGATGCAGTCAGGGCAGGTAGGTGGGAGGAGATGACCTGGAGTTAGATCTTCTGCTTCTTTGAATAGCCGGAGCCACTCCCTGCTGAGCTTACCTGGAGGAAGCTAAGCAGAAGGGTAGGAAAGAAGGACTCTGCTTTTAGAGCTAACTAGTTACTGGTTCAACTCGCTCTTAGGACACTTACTAGTCCCTTCCTCACACTTTCTGAACCCCGGTTTTCTCCTCTGTGAAATGAAAACCGTATTGTTTTCTTCCCTTATAGAATTACCCTGAGCAATATTGTAAGAGCTGTTGGGCCTAGTAGGTGCTCATCACACAGTAGTTACCGTTCGCTAGTAGGTCACCGAGATGCTGGACTTAACCCACTTTTTAATTCGTGTGTGTATTCATTGACTCCATAGGCATTGTTTTCTGTATTAAGGGCTAGAATTGCATCGGTGAACTAAAGTGACACCCGTATTTCCACCATGTTTACAATCCAGTGGACATCAGAGACACTAAGCAAACACAATGGAGGACCAAACGGCCTGGTTTTCAGAGTTCCCACCCTGACAGGCACCGCATCCTGATAAGCACCCCATCGACACACACACCTCCTACAAGGTCTTTGTGAGCACACCGTGCTCCTACCTGCCACCATTTTAAACATTTATCCTATAACTTAGACAAACAAACAGCGAGAAAGTGGCACTTTTGTTGAATACCTTTGATGTGTTAGACCACAGATTTCAAATGGCCTACAAAGCTTATGTCCCTTACATATGGGCCTGCCTCAAGGTTTTCAAATGTTTGAATTAGCCACAACCTAATTGCACACAACAATCTAAATTGCTAGTTTCTCTAAAAAAAAAAAAAAAAGAAAGAAAAATTAGAATTTTTGGCAACAGTGGGGTCCCGGGGCCCCAGTGGAAATAATTAGTGGGTGCTAAGCATGAGATAAAAATAGGGTGTGTGACCTGTTTGCCACAGACCTCACTGCTCCCTGCTGCCGGCAACTGGCCACTTTGGTTAGTTCTTAGCATTGTGCATGCTGTACATATTTAAGCTTGCAACATCTGGATTAGGTGATTGGAAGCAGATTAGCTTCTTACAACCACTGAGAAAGTATTATCTGCAGCGTAACAAAGAAGAAACAAAGACCCAAAGAGGTTTTGTTTCTAATAAGAATGAACTCAAGCTTATTTATATTGTGTCAGTGGGGGAGAGAGAGAAAAACAGAACAAAACAAAGCCACAATCTTCTCTTAATAGAAGTACGAATCAGAAAAATAAAAATAAAGTCCTGCTTGGCCTGTTAACGTTTTTTCTTCACTGATTTCTAGATTACTATACTAATTGAGTGTTCTAGCGGGAACACTAAGCATAGTTGGAGGGAAAAGGTAACTCAAAGCTAAGGGAGGGCAAGAAGAGTCATGCTCTGGAAGGTTATATCCTCAGAGATCTTCTTTAATAAACCCAGAAGATTCAACCCCACGGCAGTCCATTAAGCAGACCGATTTTTGCCTCCCTCTCCGGGGCTAGCTGGGCTGTTTGCGCCTTCACTGGCCGGCCCCTGGGAGAGGCTGGAGGGCTCAGAGCCCCGCGTGGAAGGAGAGTCGCCCGAGCGTCAATTCTAAGCGCTTCCAGCCGCTCCACAGCGCAATCCGTGCTTGCGGAGTCTAGACAACTGGAAGAGAAAACCGCAAACAAGGAAGCAGGTTTAAAAAACACACAGAAAAAGGAAGGACGTTTAACAAAGAGGACAGCATTCTCCAATTTTCTAACAATATTTGTGTGGCTTGCACATGTGACTTCACGAGACAACGTAGGATTCTTGTAAGGCTGCTGACACCTCTCTGCTCTCCCACAGGAAAGGACCCCACCACCCCATTCGTAACATCTATCGTCTTTCTTTACGGACTCAATAAGTCATTTGAGACTTTTTGTAATCAAAGTTCAGCTATTTTCTTTCACTTAGGTCAAATTCAGGCTGCAAAGCTTTTTTTTTTTTTTTTTTTTAATTGATGCTCTGTAATTATAAACAAATACTTATTCAACCATTATACTTCTTGAATGTTTTAAAAGCATATGGATTGTCTTTTTTCTTTTCTTTTCTTTTTTGTCTTAAGGGAGGGTTTCTCTTATCTTTTGAAGGCATGGCACTTGCAAATATCTTGAGAAGGAACCTGGGTCTCTTCTTAATAAGAATTCTAGAAATGGCAGCTATGGTTTAACAAGAAGAGTATTTGGAGAAACAATGCAAGAGGCTGAGCCAATTTATATTGAGATTGAACACAATGTGAGAATGAATGACAGCAAATCCCTAAGAAGCTGAGGACTTAAATGGAACAAGAGCTACACAAATAGAATTGCAAAAGGAGAAAGAGCATTAAGAAAGCAAATAGGGCGGTCATCTTTGAACTGTGACAACTGTTGGCCAATAACCGAGGGTGAAGCAGTTGAGGGTGAAGTGGTTGACGTTACCAATTCCTAAATTGGAGTCTAAAATATCTTGTCAATTTTAGTCATTTGTTTAAGTACAGATATAATACCTTTATTGTAGGCATGATTTCTTTGCAAAGAATAAGAACTTTACTTTTGTTCAAATTGTTAAATTTCAGCATGAATGTGTTGACATGAACGTCTATACGCTCAGTTTTTATAGTTTGCTAATGTGCTGTCAACACCTCAGCTTTTCCATATCCACGCTCAGAGCGGTTCTGATCCAAGGATCTGTCAGAATCTCATCTCAACTGTTACAATGGTTGCTGGTCTAACAGCCTTCCATGACAAAATGGTTTATATATTGGACTGCTTCATTTCCTTTTTATCTGGTGTGTGTGCTGTGTGCACACACACACGGTAGCCTGATGCCCCGGAACACCTTTCTCCTACCTAGACATGGAGTTACAAAACCCACCCTGCCACAAGGAAACACATGCTGCATATTCTGGTAACATCAGAAGTTCATATCAAGTAATAAAGTAGCTGCTCATATATATTCTTCTATCTCTTGCACAATCAAATTGATCTTCATCCACTGTCTTCCTTCAGTGATTTCATGACTCACTGCCACACACTTGTTCATATTAGACTTGGGTCTATAACAGAGAAGAAAAGAGAAAATAGGTGTCAACCATGAATGACTTCAGGATATATTTGTGTGTGATGTCCTGTTTCTAAATTGTGGTTGATTTATTCTCCCCAATTTCTTTTGGGTCTGGGTGAGGGCTTGGGTGGGGAAGATGCTGGAGGAACAGATAAAACGTGGGAGGAGGGGAGAAGGAGGAGGGAGGGGGCATCAAATTGATGGTGATGCAAAGAGCTGATTCTGGGTGGTGAGCACATAATGCGATGCACAGACAATGTAATGTAGAATTGTACACCTAGAACCTGTGTATTTGTTACCAACCAATGTCACCCCCATAAATTTAACAATAAAAAGTTTTATTTTGTGTTCCCCTTTCCATTTACCTGTCCACATAACTAACTCTAAAAGTGATGCTGAGAAATTGAAGGAGGGGGGAGAGAAGACAATGCTCATTTTTCATTACAAAGAACACAAAAAATCTCAGCTTTCTTGTCAACTTGACCTTCCAACTGTCCTTTGGAGGCACTTTTGTTGGTGTTCCCTGTAATGAAGTTCTCTCTCCGTAGACTATGGCACCTTTATGGGACACAGAGATGCAAGGGCTTTAAGGCCCATCAGCAATGACTCCCAGGTCTAGTAATGATGTCATTGGTACTGACTGACCCCAAATATTCTCTCTCACTGGGAGGTGAGAAACATCCATTCTCTCTGCTGGACCACATTTCTGTGACACTCAGAGCACCAGGATGACAAGTGGCCAGAGAACACCTACATCCATCTCTTGTTAATCCCTTGTGTTTGTTTCATCTCACAAGTTTAGTTTGATTAAGAGATTGATTATGAGACAACGATGAGGTTCAACACACTTTCAAAGGCTACCAAGGTTGTATGCTACTTGGGGGAGAAATCACTGAGCTTGTTCACCTGGGAATGTGGACAAATGGAACATTCCAGGCAATTAACTGGCAGAATTGCAAGTATATTTACTCATAGGATGGCTTATTTTTCATTGCAATTAGCTTTTGGAGTACCGCTAGGTATTGAAATAAATGTACGGGGCTGTGTACATGTAAATAAACTACTTACATCTGAGTTAATTTGCTTCACCACTAGATACAGGCAGCAGCTAAGTGAGCCATTAATGTTGACTATTCATTTTACAGACAATGGAACCATTCCCTTCATCCATCCGAGCAGTAGCCCTTTGCTTTTCTGTCTCTATCCTAGAATCTGAATTACTAGAACTTTCTATGCCAGAAATATCCCATTTAAAGCTTCAAGTGGGATTCAAGAATATATAGCATGACCATGTGCTGGCATTACCTGAAGTATTCTCTATGTGGTAATTCACTCATACTTATAATAACCACATGAGGTCAATTATCCTAGTCATTACTTTTGTTTAAAAGATGAGGAAACTAAGGTTAATTTAGAAGAAATAGAAGACGTGGACAGTAAATTCTAGAAGCTCTGGCTGAGTCATGAGCATTGTCCAGGCATAAGGATTGACAGAGAGGTCAGACTAGAAATACCTTGAGCGTATCTGCCTGTAGAGAGGCAGATAGGATTCCGAGTTTTTTATTTTAAATCTTGCTTCCAATAAAAACAACGTTTCCTATTTTCTGAGCTTATGCTATTCATCAGATACTGTACTAAGTGCTTCATATACATTATTTCATTTAATTTCCTCAAATCCTAGATAAGCACTCATGTTCTCCCTGTACAGAAGAAAAAATTTAAGCTTTGAGAAGTTAAATAACTTGTTCAAAGTCCAAAGTTGGGTTTGAGCGGTCTGGACTTGAATCTTGCACTTTGAAACTCTGCCACGCACTGCCTCACTCTAGGGGAAAGGACCAAATACATCTGTCTCTGTTACATCAGACTACTTCCGGTGTCTTTACACTTCTGCCCAGTGAACTCTCTATCTCTGTTTCAAACATTTGGGCTTGAGAAGAATCAAACGGTGTAATGCTTTGAAAATGAGGACTTGATGTAAAGACGCTGAGAGAGGCCTATGTGTTTCTGTATTTATACCAGGGTATTAGTGCCTCTTGCCCTTTCGGGAAGTGAGGATTCCAGCCAGTTTACTTCACTCCCACCCCTGCAAGTCCCTGTCGGGCTCAGCTACCACTGCACAGGGGATCCTGGGAAGGACATTCCCACTGCTATTGCAGTGTCCTGCATGGTGACTCCCAACCTTCAAGTTCTGGGTCAGTGCCCCCTCTGTCCTCAGCAGGCCACCCCATGGCCAAAATGATGCTTCCCACCTGTCATTGGCTGAGCATCCAAACCACATGCTTTGCCTTCTTCTGTCATTGGAACCTCTACAAATACCTTCAGATATGGACATGCCCTCAGTAGCCGTGATCCCTGCGTTAGAAGGCAGGTGTACCTTGGGTCTCAAATCTCCTGTGTGACCAACACTGATCCCATAAAAAGCAGCAAGATCCTATCTAGAAAATGTGCTTTGCAGTAAGACAGAGCTATGTTTAAAATCTGGACCTATCATTAATTACTACCTGTGTGAACTTAGGAAAATTCATAAGGATCTGAGAAAAGAATCTCAGTTTCCCCATCAGCAAAACAGACTGGTACGTGCTTCGCCGGGTGATTCACAGGACGATGCACATGAAGTTGTAGGCAGAGAGCCTGCTTAGTGTGTGTTAGCTGCCACAACAAAACACCTGCACCCGCCCATCCCCAATCCTCCACGAAAGGAGTCTTTCAGCCTAATGACGAGGTTAAGTGCACACACTTCTGTATAGACAAGCTGTCATCCAGAATAAAGGCGACGTGTCACAGGGAGTCCACAGTCACATGTTTGTGCTCAATTCCCTGCCCTGGCTCTTTCTGTGTGACCTTTGATAAATGACTTAAATTTTTTGTCCCTCAGTTTTCTCATCTATAAATTGAGAATAAAAATAATATTTACATCATAAGGTAGTATGAAAATGAACATATTGAAGTCTTTGGAATAACGCCTGGATTAAGCAATATGTTAGAGTTAGCTGTTTTGTTATTTCATTTCACATTGGCAATACAAAACGGAAGAAAATATAGTCTATGATACCCTTAGATATATATCTGAGTTTTCTTATAAACCTGTATATTTATGGGTTCTAAGCTTTTATGCCTATCAGTTTATATGATAAAACGGTTTCCCTAGAAATGCATGCATCCTGTGAAATATATCCTTCTCCTTGTGACCCTTGCCCCCTTTATTGCATCTTAGCTCCCATCCCTCCTTAAGGTCCTCTTATCATTTTGTAGTGTATTCTGTGACATTTCAGAGATGTGCCTCTTGAGCGTTCCCACAACATTCAGTGCACCATTCCAAACCGTACACCGTGTTTCCACAGAGTCTAGACTCTGGAGCGCATACCGGCTGCACGCACCACTGTCTCTCAGGTTCCCTGCCAGGAGCCACACAGTGCCTCTCCCGGGGACGCCTGAGCCCAGGACTCTGCATCTGGAACACACACACCAGGAGATTCTCGTGGTGACCCCTTACTGACAGCAACAGGGCCACCTGTTCTGCTTGATGCTCATCTCACGTTCCGTTGTCACTTCTCCCACCCCAACGGGCACATTGCTCAGCTGCTTTTCTGCAGAGCCATTACTCTCAAACACACTGTGAAACCTTCGCTTCCGAGATCCCACACCTCTAGCAGCTCTAGCGTTCGAGCGCCCCGAATCCATCAGCTGGAAACAGCTTTCACGGCGTGTCGAACAAGACGGAGGCCGTGAGGCCCCTGAGACTAGGCGGGGCGCAGGGAGACAGGGACACATCGTATGTCGGCCTCAGCATCACCTTGAGAAACGCAGTGAGGCCCGAGCATCCTGAGTGTCCGGAAGGAGAGAGCCAGCCCTGTCCTTTCTGCTCAGATTTCACTGGTGAGCTCAGGTGAGAAAATGACCCAATGCTTAGAGCAACAACCGAACCGAACCAAACCGAACCAGGATAAGAGCCAGAACAGGTCTAAATAAAATCAGGCAGAGGCACTTTAAAAATTATACAGTTTCTTTTTGTTTCTGGTTTAGATTTCCCTCCCATCAGCTTGTCTGAGGACATAGAAGAGGGAAGCGTTTCGGAGACTTGCTCTGGGTAGGACCACGTCGCCGGGAGGTCAACGCCGTGTCCTCCTGACTCGCTAGGAGACTGTCATGAGAACAGTCACTTGGCTTCTCTGAGGATGGTTTTATCCGTCTGTCAAGAGGGGAGAATCTTACCTTTCTCCTAAGATTTATTCTAAATTTATTTTGGGGTTTAGGCAACTCTGCAAGTCACTAGCTCTGTGACCTCAAATTCATTAGCCGCTCGGAGACCGAGTTTCACATTTGATGTGGGAATAATAAGGCACACCTACTCCACAACTTCTTCGCATCACAAGTAAACGAAATAATGTGCAAAATCACCCAACATGAAGGTGCACAACACGTGCACACTCATGAAGTGCTGGCCCTTTTGCACTCGTTCTTTGTCGAACTCCTGCTGTGCTACAGGTGAACCTCAACATGTACTGGAAGAAGCCACACCTACCGATGCCCCTCCCCCTTCCATCACTTAAAACACAGGAAGGCTACTGTGAGATCATTCTTCCGATGTTTGTAAGTAATTTGACTTTTTAGCTAAAGTATATTTCCCCGTATTACTTCCTTAGCGTAAAATTGAAGCAATATATACATGGAACGTTGCTCAGCCATGGGAGGGAGTGGGTTCTGGCATCTGCAGTGACATGGATGGACCTGGAGGTGGGGTGCTGAGTGGAGCATGTCAGACAGAGAAAGACAGACGCCATGTGACTTCACTCACACGTGGAATCTGAAGAACAGAATTAACAAATAAAACAGAAGCACACTCAGAGATACAGAGAGCATTTTGATGGTTGCCAGATGGGATGGATTGGATGGGTGGTGTGTGGAAGCGGGCAAGGGGGTAAGAAGTACAAACTGATTGTCACACAGCAGACATGGGACACAGGGAACGGCATAGAGAACACAGTCAATCATATGGTGATAGCTGTGCATAGTTGCAGGTGGGCACTAGACTAGTCAGGGGGACCACTTCCTAAATTACTGGTATACAAATGTCTAACCCTACGCTGAACACCTGAAATCAATTCATAATACTGAATGACAACTGTATTGAAAAACTTAAAAAGAGAGAAAAAAGGTGAAAGAGAATGAACTTCAAATTTCCAGGTATAAGACAAGTAAGTATGGGGGTGTAACGGACAGCGTGGGAAATATAGTCAGTAATGTTTTGATAACTTGATACAGTGCCAGGTGGTTGCTGGACTTATGGTGACCACTTCTCTCTCTCTCATTTTTTTTTTTTTTTTAAGATTTGTGTTATTGTTTGAGAAAAGGAGAGAGAAGAGGGAGGGCCCAGAGCAGTCTCCATAGTTGTACATCATTAGACATGACATGGTTTCATTCCATGCAGGTGGAGGTGGGGCCACACAGGGAAGGAACCAAAGTGGGGCCTCCTACGTGGGAGGTGAGAACCTTTGCCACCATCCCAGAGGTGACCAGTTGCGTGCAGTTTAGCATGTGGGCTTGCACGGGCTGGGGCTGGGAATTGAACCCTGGGCCTCATGGTTGGGAGCTCACCCTCTGAGCTATCCCAGCTTCCCTGATGGTGATCCTTTAGGTATATCAGTATTAACTATGGTGTACCCCTGAAACTAATATAATACTGTATGTTAGCTCTGTTTTAGTAAAAGTCAAAAATATTGTGCCCTACTTTTATCCATCATCATAATAGAAAAGACTGGAAACAATGTTTATTTCTTGTGAATATTAAACTTATTGATTTATAAGACTCTCACCAGCTCTTTCTAATATTCTGTGAACAGTAACGCATATTAATATGTTTTAGTTTTCACCAGAGTATTATAAAACTTCTTTCATGGCTGCAATACGTTGCCACCATGCTAATGTATAGTACAGCGATTTCTGTGGTAGCATAAAATGAAAGCATTTCCATATGAGTCAGTGACTTTAGCATTGTTGTATCTTCCTATGAGGCCAAGTGTGAAGGCAAATAGTAGCATATGTCATATTGAAGTGTGTAGATACTATTTCAAATGACTAACTATGACAATATTAGTGGTACCAATTTGAAAATTCCAACCTGCTGAGTGAACATTTGTTACTTAAAAAATCTACATGAAAAGACATAGCCACTGAGTAACTAATAAGGTGAATTTTGCCCTTTTCTTTCTAACCACAGCCCTTGTTTTCTGTAAATGTGTGTCGGGTGCCAAGAGGAGTTGGCACCTACTGTGGGAGGAAAGCTTGACTTAGTTATGCCAACAAGAGTGCTGGGACATAATACACGTCATGTCCCACATTATGGCTGTAACAAGGCAAAGAGCCTCACAGAGGATAAACACCTACGCTCCACTCAGAATCCCAAGCAGCGCTGTCCAGCCTTGTGGCGTCCCTGGGCCACAGGGAAGAACTGTCTTGGGCCACACAGAACATACACTCACCCCAACGATGGCTAATGAGTTACTGGAAGTTCTTATGTAATTTCTGATAAATATGATTTCAGGAATCTTTGCTACAGGACCTACAGGAAGAACCTCACATACTTGTACCACGTGTGAACAGTGAAAAAGGAGACAGACCAGGGAGAAGGGTCCCATAACTGAAGAGTACACTCCACACAAAGTGCATGCTGCCGACCAGATCGGTGCAAAAAAAACGACTTTTTGTTAACATGCGGAGAACCGGCTATGTGTTAGCGGTGGGCCAGCCATCCCCGATTCATGCCACACGTAGAGTAGCATCTGCCTCAGGCAGGACTGAAGATCGAGTGAGATCTGGAAGTGGAAAATCAATTCCCATCACCCAGTGGGTGCCAGCACCTTAAAATAACCATCACGGAAGGATTACAGTCTTCTCCAGATCGCTCTGCACATCTACATCTACGAAGCATAACGCCACCAACATATGTCACAAGAGCTGTCATTCGGAAGGCGGCAAGGTTTATTTTAAAAGAACCCCTTCATTAGCAATAACTACAGCTCCGGGCTGAGGTAGGAGCTTCCATGACGGTGAAAGGGAATCGACCGGAGTGGGAGGCAGGAAGTGAAGCCATCGGGACAGAAACTGGGTTGGTCCAAGTTCTGGGGGAAATAATGAGACAGACACCCATTGGCGAATAATGTTCAACTATTGTCCAAATGCAGCCAGGTTCTGTCGAGCTTGAGAGAGCCCACCAGCTACCAGCTGCGCATCTTACAGCACGTTACTCTCCCTCTCTCAGCTTCGGTTTCCTTGCCTGTAAGGTGGACATAAAACTGAGAAAACACCCCAGGCCTGGTGAAAGGCCCATAATATAATTGATATAAACTCCTTAGTATAGGACCTGAGATTATGGTGTGTCCTCAATAATTACTGGCTGGTTTTTTGTTTGTTTTTTTTTTTGCATTATGATTTTGAATATCATTATTAGCTCAAGAGGAAGACATGAAAAGATATCCAAGATACAAAAGTAAAGAAAATTGGGGAAGCTGGGAGGGCTCGCAGGTTAAGAGCTTACTTTGAAGACCCAGGATCCGAGGATCAAATCCCGGCTCTGGCCCGGGTGGACCCATATGCTGAACTGGGGTGTGGTCCTAGTTTGGTTCTCACCGGGGCCAGCTTCCCATGCGGGAGGCCCCCAGCCCAGTTCCCACCCTGCACGGCCCCCGTCCACCCGTGTGGAACAAAAACCGTGTCAAAAACTGATGACGTGCAACTATGGAGACGGCTCTGGGCCCTCCCCCTTCTCTCTGTCTCTGTCAAGAACAATAAAATAAATCTTTAAAAAATTTACTTAAGAAGTAAAGAAAATTAAGATAGAGAAGAACAGTTTCATTTTTTATAAGAAGAACTCAAAATTATGTACTCAGAGTTAATATAAGTATAGAAAATGCCTGAAAATACACATACCCGCTAATAATAATTCTGGTGCTATAGGATCAGATAGAGGTATGTTTGACTTTCAGATCTGTGACCACAGTAAGAGCAGACAGTTTGGTTCAATGATGACTCCCTTAAAATATCACCCAAATGACCCGCTGCTACTGAACAAATACATAACCCTTCTGTAAAAACCACAATAGAGCGCACAAACCGACATGCAAAGTGGGTCTAGGCCGTTTTGTGATATCTGAAGGTTTCATCATCAGATATCATTCTACCATCTTTCAAAGAAAGATCCTCTCCCCAATTCCAAGATGTAAAATGTAAAATAAAGTGCCGACTCGCTCCCATAATTCCTTGGGACCTGAACAAATAGAACCGAAATCCACAGCTCCAGGGGCATTTATGGCTCCAGCAGGCGCATAGCAATGCCTGGTCGTTCCCCGCTGCGGCTGCTTCTTACACAGCAAACGAGAGGCAGCACGCCGGGAAAGAATGCAGGGCCACCGCCATTTCAGTCCCCTGTGCTCAGTCTCAGTGGCTTTTCTTTAATTACCCGATTGTTTAGATGATGCACTTTCTACACGGCTGGCTGAGCAGAGAAACTGACACAGATGAGTGGGGGGAGGTCTAGCTTCCCAAGGGTGACAACTGCCTCAAAGCAAGCAAATGGTATCAGAGTTTTTTAAGGAATTAAACAACAACACTAAAGTACGACAGATTACTGGTAGGTCCCCTATCAGCCAAGTGCTACTGACATATGCAGTCCTAGTTATCTTTCCAAGGACGTCAGACCTTCTCTACCACAATGCTAATTAATATGATAACATCAATAATTAAAGTGATAACCAATGTATACATAATGAGCACTTCCTCTGCTTCATAAAGATGGACAAGTTTCCACTGAAGTAAGTTGCTGAAAAAGACACAGTTCTTGGTCAATCGCTCAGTTTTGCAGATTTGTCTCCATTTAATTAGGCCAATAGCTAGTCCTTGTGTGGTCTGAACAGTTCTGGGAGATGAAGAAGAAACCTTATAGACTAGGTCCTATTTAATGGCCCCATTTTAAGAAAAAGCAACTGAGATAACGTGGAGAAGCCAGAACTTGAAACCGAGTAGTTTGAATTCTAAGCACAGAGGCTTAACCACACTGCAATCTGGCTTCTCAAGACCCAAGTTAAAGGAACTAAAAGAGCATGAAAATGATACCACATTGATTGAGGGCTTGCGGCTCAGAGCACCTCCGTTCAGTAAAGAGGATTTAAAAAGAAGCATTATAGACCCAGCCAGTGGCGGCTTCTAACTCCCAGAACCCTGGCCTCACGTGCAGATACCTCCTCACATGGCCCCGTGGAAGGGACTGGAAACAGTGCTCTTAGCCCAGGGCATGCAAAGCAACACGCCCACAGTGCAGGTACAGGAGCGAAGTAGGTTGGCTATTTAAACACGTCTCTATTCTTTCAAAGTTGTTCCTGCACATTTTTATTTCCCCCTGGAAATGTGGATTTTTCAGGCTGACTTTTGATTTCTAACTTTTCATGGAGGTATGAGTACAAAGAATGTTCCGTAGCTTCTTGCCTGTACCACAGTGGGAGGTACCCCGTGAGCGAATGGCTATTGTCACTGGGCTCCTTTAGCTGGGGGACAATACAGAGTTGAGGAGGGTGTGGTGAGCTGAGGGCACATGCACTGTCCAAAGGGGCGGTGAGGTCTCAACTCAAGGTCACGGCCGCTGTGACCCAGCTTAACAAGCAATGCACACAAGGCTCGTGTGAATTCAGAGGTTTTCTGAGCAATCGTTCCCTTCCTATTACAAACACGGACAATTAATTCAATTAAAAAAAACCAAAACTCCACCCAGTCCGAAAGGCACAGGAGTATCCTAGATTAAATTTTGGGATTGAGAAAGGACATTCCTGAAAAAAAACAAAACAAACAAGTGGATTCCAAATAGAATCTGGAGTTCAGTTTTGTTTTGTTTTTAAGTTAAAAACAAATTAGAATCTACGGGCAAAACTTGAGGTCAGTTCATGATACATATGAAGCCCATGGGCTGCTAATCTGGTCCAAGTGCCACACAGAATGACGAGGACGCTGAGGCCCAGAGGTCAGGGTCGCTCACAGGCAGATGGATTCCGTGCAGTGTTGTGTCCAGACACGCCGCTGTGGGCTGCTCAGGCCAGGGCCGACTGCTTCTGGAATCGGAAGAGGGCTTTCACTTCTTCAGTCCACAATTGAAACGGAGCAAGCCTCGTGGGTTGGCTCTTGAAGTTCATCACACGCGGTGGCGACATTCTGTGACCGAAATGGTGAACTGCTTTGCTCTTGATGAAGAAGCTCCCTCTTCTTCTCCGGGGTCTCCCTCTCGTGTTCCCAGCCTCCGCTTGGATTTTTCTCTTTATCGCCTTTTGCTGAATATTTACAGCTTTCTTTCTATTGTTCCTTTCCTCACGGTAGCCCCTGCTGCATGAAAAGCCCGATTCTGTGGCAAATAGTGGCTATGAATACAAAACAGTGCTTATCCATAAACGTAGTTCAGAAACACCCGTTCCATAAAAGCATCAAGAAATGCTCCAACCACTAAATAAGAATTATTAGCAGGGGCTCATGCCACACTCAGCACACCGTATGTGCGTGCAACCGCGCCTAACACGATAAGGCAAGACCGCCTATAAACAGGGACAGCACATATGTGCCTTCACTTAAGAAACAAAGACTCTGGCACGTTAAGTCCGTCTTGACAATGTGACTTAGGGGACAGAGAGGACTTCAGAAAGAAGAGCTACAGCTTTCGTGTTTGCGCAGAGATGGCTGGAAATGCTGCAGAGAGCAGGTGGGAGGCAATGAGGTGAACGTGCGGAGCCCGGAATCGATGACTTCACCCCAGCGGAGCCGCACACGGTGGCACGGGGCGGGGGGCACGATCTTCTCTGCACGGGGCACAGTTCAGGGCGGACGGGGCAGGAGCCTGTTTGTGTAAAGGCGCGATTTCAGGGGGAGCAAGCAGCACATTCTCAAGTGCGGTGGTTTCCTTGTCAGAAAGGAAGTTTGAGCGAGATGCTGAGGTAGTGAGAGGTGGTCGAGGACAAGGGTGGGCCCTGCCTGTCCTCATACGTCCCTGTTCTGCTTCCCAACTGCTGACCCTGTTGATCGCTGGTGACCACAGGCCACCCCCAGACCCTGGGACAACAGCGTCCCATGGGAGCCTCCTGCATGCCTCCCATGGCCCTACTCAAGCCCCTCCTGTCCGCTCCCCAGGGCTGAGTGACGGATGCTGGTGACTTCTCTCGAGTCTTCCACCCGCTCCAGACCCTCACAGCTCCACGCTCCCACAGCTGCGCAGCCTCCTCCTATCACACCTCGCTGATTCCTGAACATTCTAAGAGCTTTGCTTTCCACACTGATTCCTGCTGGCGACAGCAGGCAAGTCTCTGGGTGGGGACGCCTCACATTTACCTGATCACAGCAATCACTTCGGTTGCTTATGTAAAATGCAGATTCCCAGGACCCATCCCAGGCTCAGTGGGTCAGGAGGGTCAGGACCGGGGCCTGAGACCCCAGATTTTAAGCAGCATCCCAGGTGACTCTTCTAATCAAGTATCTGTTTGGCTGCAGGCTCAGTGACTGCTGCACATCAGAACCCCTGGGAAGCTACAGTGATACTTCTGCCTGGGGCCCTTGTCCAGGGACTGGGGTACCCAGGATCGGCAGCATCAGGATTTATAGTAAACACTGCTGGACATCGATGGGCAGCCAAGGGCGAGGACCCCGACCTACTGGAATAGGGGTGCTACGGTTTCCTTCCAACTCACGAGCACCCTACGCTCCAGCAAGGAATTCTTTTATATAATTTTAAAGTCAATGTTCCAGTGACATGGGGTCTCAGTGGTCATTTAGCAGCATCCCCATTCCTGCCCTGAGGTTAGGACGCTGGGACCAGGGGGGTTAAGTGGCTGGTCCAAGGCCGCAGAGCTCGTTATTAGAGGACCCAGCACAGAGCTAGTTCTGCCACAGATAAGCAACCTCTTCATCAACGCTTAATTGTGCCTGAAATAAATGTTCTCACATGTAATTGGCTCTCTTCTAAAGAGGCACCTTGCTGCTTTCCTGCTAAAAAGGATTTAAATTATATCCAATAAGCAAACAGATATATTACTAATGAACCAAGTTGACCGGGTGGCAGTTTCATAGAAAGTATTAGGGGCTGAGGCACATTTATGGCTCCTGCTGTGTCCAAAAAGAACAGTTATTTGACTCAAGGCTATTGTACTGATGTGGGAGTATGAACCCTGGGGTGCTAACCTTTTGGTCTTGCTCCCCAACTCAGACTCAAGAGAAGGTGATAATCTAAATCAAGGGTCTACATTGTGTGCTCACAATGCAATATGTAGATGATATATTATAGAACTGTACACGTGAAACCAATCTAATTTCACTAGTCACCCCAATAAACATAATTTTAAAAATCCAGCTAATCAGGATATGAATGTAAATAAGGAATAGGAGCTATCATAAAAGATTGAGGATGAAGAGTGGATCTATTTACATTTAGAACTAAGCCTAAACAACTGGGGGAATTAGAGTTGCAAAATAAAATGTAAACATCATGAATATTGGCAAAAAAGGAGGAACAAAAATTAGAAGGTGGTAGAGAGGAGATGAGGTAAGTGTAACAGTATTAATCAACCACCAAGACAGACAATTGTCAATTAAGTATCTAACATTTCAATGTGTAGTCAAAAGAAATGACAACTTCAGTTGTATTCATGTTTTTTGTCGCTTTATCATTCATCAAGCTTATTGGTTATTTTTTATTTGTTAAACTATCTTCAAAAGGACGTTTTAATTCAATATTTTATTTTAAATATCTTTAAAAACAGAAAGCAAGGGTCTACAAACTAAGATGTGAGAGCCAAGTCTAACCCCCGTGTGCTTTTTGCAAATAAAGTTTTATTGAAACACAGCCACATCCTTTACAATTGCCAATGGCTGCTTGCGCTCTACAACGACTGAGTTCAGTATTTGACACAAGGGCCCACGCTCCCCAAAGCCTAAACTATTTACTCTCTTGCCCTTTATAGCTAAAGTTTGCTGATCCCTGATCTAGAATGTTTGTGTATGAAATTTTAAAGCGTCAACTCAAGTTTTAAAACCACTGCATGTCCCAATAAAAGAGATACACTGAAGAAGCTGAAGAACTGAACAATCACTACTGTTCACCCTTCCTCTTATCTGTGTGGGTGGGAATATAACAATATACGGTAGAACAAGGCAGGTTATTTCTGTAACACTTTTTCATCAGAGAACACCCTTTCCAGAAAAATGAGCAAGTACCGTGACACTTGGCGGAAAATTTTGACAACTAGAAGTCATTTTACTTGCAGAAATAAAGAAAAAGGGAGACACAGAGGACTTCGAATATGAAGACAATAAAAACTGATTCAATTAAAAAAAAAAAAAAGACCATAAAGAAAAGATACAGTCTAGATCAGGGGGGGCGAAACTTTTGGAGACTGAGTGCCAAAGTTTATGAAATAAGAGTATACTCGCTCGACTCACGTGCCAACCCATCGAGTGAGATAGAGGTATCGATTATTTTTATGTCTACAAGAGGCATAGGATGTTTTTAGAACAAAAAACAATAACTCCGCGTGCCGAAATAATTGCTCCGTGTGCCACTTTGGGCACACATGCCACAGGTTCGCCACCCCCGGTCTAGATTATAAAGCCTGTGAGAGGTTCTACCCCAATTTTTATGATGTCCTAGGAAGATCAGCAAAATTTCCTGAATACTTAGAGAATTCAGAAATTTCCAGAAAGAAAAAAAAAGTCAATCCCTTATAAAAGCAGCAGCAGCTGGTGGGCATCAGCCTTCTAATAAGGTGGTAACATCAGCAATCCAGTTTGTTTCAGAAGAAAAAGCCTTCTAGAACTTTTATCGGCTGCGGTTTACAATTATTAAAAGCCATTCCTACAGCCTTTCCCCTCACCCTCTATTTTGTAAGAGTCTTTGAACTTTTCTAATGCTTTTCTAATGCGGTTTCTCCACCGGGCTACTTACAATGGAGGAACGTGATCCCTGTGGCTGCTGGGGATTACTAGAATTCATTCTCACCTTTCATGTTGCGTTTTTAAAATTGCTTTCAGAGGTTCTGGGGGTAGACGGGAGGGAGAGGAGAAAACAAGGAGCAGAAAGAAACTTGGGTGGAAATATTTCAGAACTGCAGCAAGATGGTCGACCTCTACGATTCATTAGCGTTTCCGAAGCCAAACTTAAATTTAACCAATAGCTCGGGGGAAAAAGGCCAGAATTGGGTTTTATAGCCCTTACTCTAACCTTTCAAATGTACTCAAGTATTAAAATTTAGAATACAGGTAGCCTGTAAATGTGGTTCAGCCCCTTAAATTCTAACTCTTATTTGATGGTAGACGATAAGAAGAGTCAAAGTAGAGCAGCAAGAAAAAAATTAGACAGAAAAAAATGTAGACATACACTGTGTCTAAATCAGTTCTCTGTCTTGGAATTTATGATGCATTTCAGGGTCATAAGTATATGGGGAAATGCAAATAATACTAGTCACTGTAGACTTCCTATGTACAAAGCTCGGGAGTGAGCACTTCGGGTACGTTCTCCTATTTAACTCTGACAGAGTATTGTCCTGTCTTACAGGTGCACACGCACACATTGAGGTCTAGAGAAGTCGAGGAACTCGTTCTAGATGATGCAGCTTGCAAGACTAGAGGCCAGAATATAAAAACATTTGCTCGTCACACCTGTAGTTTTCCAGTGACTTAGTCCTAAGCTGTCTGTTTTACAGATGAGGTACGTCTAGGCTCTGTGGAGCGGACGCTGTGGACTTAGCAGGTGGTAGCACAAGGACTAGAACCCAGGCCTCCTGACTTTGCTGCCCTTTCCAGAAGGCCACACCATTCCCCACCTAAAAATCCTCCCGCCAGCCATTCCAGACAGAGGGAGACAGAGGCCGCATCTAAACAGGCGCGCGGCGATTCAGCATTCCCAGTGCCACCTGACGGAGAGAGGTACGAGTGGGCACCTCAGAGTGGACCCTTTCCAAATGCAGACGAGCTAGAATACATAGATGTAAAACATATAATATTATAAATGTGTAATATTAATCCAAATATGCAGATATTGTAAAATGTTACGAAGTCACATTGCTGCACAAGGGATTAGCCATCGGAATCAGATTAGACACAATCACACTTCTTTTGTGTTCCACATGGACTTTCTCATGCTACATGCTATTGATCACAGCAGCTGCCGAACACCCAGCTATACAAAGAGAAGACGCCATGAAAAGTACGTAGCAAAAATGAGAAAAGATAGGTAGTTTGAAACTGAACCACCTTGAGCTAGCAGCCGGCTTGGTGTTCAAGAGATGTCAAGTGTCACTGTCTTCCTAGAAATTTACACTAACCTGTAGACCCCACGAGAGACTGTAGTGCTCAGGGAACCTCAACATGTAGCCTGAGCGCCATGACTTCAGCCCTCTCCGCCCTGTCACTCTTACCTACAACTATGATGTTCGCACATACACCGGGGGGGCCAAACAATGTGCCCACATTTTAAGAGATGTTAGCTGTGTACTATTTTCAAAGTCAAATTGAATTACAGTAGCAATGTGTAGTACGATGTTCACTCAAAAGATGGTGTTAAATGAACGCTAGTGTCACCATGCGACAGGCAGAACAGTCAGAGAAAATGGCAGAAGCATGGTTGTTGTTGGAGCCCAAGACCCTTTTGCAGAGGTGTGTGAAATTCGAGAATACTGTGGAAGTACGACGATGGAGGCGTGGGCATACGCAGAACCTCCAGCACGCCAACAATTGTGTGCATTCGTGGTCAGTGTCAGATGCGTGTGGAAACGGCGTGCGCAGCGATACGAGTGGACGCTGGTCAGCGTGGCTCAAGCAGAAGTTTGTCGTCATCGGAAGTGTCTGGATGCTGATGTGAATCACTGTGAGCACCTCTTGTAATTGCAGACGTCACATGTGACTTGTGTTCATCTTCGTGATTGGTATATATTGAGTATTACAATTGTAATGCAGTTTTTTCCTTTCTTAATATGTGTGTGCAGTGTGTTGGCACCCTCTGTGTGTGTATATATATACCATTTGCATGGATAAAATTAGATAGTGAAATGGCCAAGCACAAGAACCAGCAGGTCTCAACCTTTAGTTCCACAAGAATCACATGGGTTGTTCTTTTGAAGTGTGAATTACTAGTTCCCTGCCTCCAGAAATTCTGTCTCGTTAGGGGTGGGGTGGGCCCCCGGAGCCTGCATCTGAATTCTCACCAGAGGACTTCAAGGTGGGTGATCTGAAGACTACCCTCGTCAAAACACGGCTTAAGATACAAGATTTATTTAATTGGGATGCATAAAGATGCCAGCAATCCAGAGAAGGGAGCAAATTATGACATTTTCTTCTTAATGGGCAATGAGAGAGCTCCCAATGCCTCCAGCAGCTTGCTAAGTACATTTCTTTCATGCAGCTCCCTAGGTGATCAATCTATGGGTCCCCACCCACCCTGACAGGAGCCACCTGATAGTGCTTTGTGCGAACAACTAACCTATAGGAAATTTGATCTATGAATAAAGCAAGGGCTTGAAAGGAAGAAAGACACTTTGAGCATGTGAAGAATCTACTATTAAATCTTAAAGGCAGTACTGCCCAAAGTGAGATGACTGTTATTAAATTCCCCCCAGATTACAAGGTAGCAGCAGCTCATACTGTAAAGGCCAGATTGGTCCTTTATGAGGCTAATGCGCTAAGAACAAGGGAATTAGTCCGGGCCCCTCGGAAGATATTTGCCTACAGCATAATGCCGATAATGGAAATAATATCAGATCCTATAAAGTTGAGGCTTTTGCTCTCCACAGAACTGAGAACTGATGAGAGGAGCACTCTGGGACTTCTCCCTTTAGATTAAATATTTGAATCATCACTGTCTGAGACAATCATACTCAGCTCGAAAATTACTTGCCATCTCCAGCATGCTGAGAATAAAAGGCGCTTTCGGTATCACAAGTAAGACACGAAAATCTTATTTTCTATGGCATTTGTATAGTTAAGAGAAGAGAAAAAAGATATTTGAATGGCACTGAATGTTTTAGGTAAATCTAACCAGCTCCATCTTACTCTAGCAAGACAGGAGGAAACACGTTTGCAGACTTTGGGGCTTATTGCAGACCCTCTGCCGAAGCTCTCATCAGTTTGAAGCAGGATCAGACAAGAGAATGAACAAAAGCCGCCGGGCGACCACTCAGTTATTCTGCATCGAGGGGGCAAACCTTAGGTGTCATAGCATCTTCTTATGTTCACTTCCAAAAGGGCTTGGAACTCAAAGTCTGCTGACATATTGTTACAAAGGCTTTTCGCCTGGGTCAGTTGTCATTTTTTATTTTTTTGGAGGCCACCCAGCTTCAGAAGAATTGATTAAAAGGATGAAAACATTCCTTCTTTCCACAGCTCAGCTAGTCTCCAGGTGTGACCAGCCCTAGGAGAAGGCAGTAGCCATTTGATGATGCAATTTCTTTAGCAAGATTCCCTTCCCCAATGTGCCCTCAACCAACTGTCAATTCTTGTTACTGCTCAGTCCTCAAACTCCCTTGGTTCTAAAGGCCCTTTCATCAAGGGGTAAACTTACACTCCATGTCTCCTCTTTGCTCCTCTGAAGGCCCAGCCAAAGTGAACAGTCAGGGTTCTTGGTGTTCCGCTATAGTCCTCCAACTCTGGGCCTTCACTTCTGTGACTCCTTCGACTCTGAAAGACTCCCAACACTCTTTCCCAACCTCTACAGACTAACTTCTTACCCATGAGTAACGCTTCCTCTTCCAGGAAGTCTCCCCTGACTGCCGGCACCCCATTGAAGAAGTCTCTACTTTCTTTTCCTGGATTCATAGCACTGATCTCAATGCACCCACTACTTCCCTCCATATATTGCAGAAAGGTCGGTCTAGGTCACATTTGTGTCTGCTCCATTAGACAGATTTCACTTTTGCATCCGTTTCAACATATGAGACAGAGCACACAGCACACTATAAATGAGTAGTGAATGAATGGATGAATGAATGAATGTATGTATGTATGAGAATAAAGGATCAACACACAGTTAACCCCAGAAGTCCTTCGAAGACTGTGATGTGTCTAGTCTACACGATTGAGCTCTCCTGTTCCTGTGTAGGAGAACATGCATGGAAAGACAACAGGAAGAGGAGACACAGCCCATGAGGTCATCACTGGACTGACAGGTAAACGTAACCTGTTCAATTCCTGTGCTTCACACTCGGCAAAGGAGGGACTGTTTTCCCCATTCAACGCCATGGACGTTTACATGAAAATGGCCAGAAGGCATTGACTTATATTGTATTGACCACCTTCTCTCATGCAATCAGCGATGAGTTCTCTGGATTTTACTCATCCGTAGCCCCTCTCAGATGCAACTAGAAGGCAGAAAAGGAAGTGCATTCATTTTGGGTCCCCTGAAACCTTGATTGTTTAAGTTCAACAAGGACATCAGTTTCTTCCTTATCCCAGGAGGAATGTGTAACAAACAACATGTGTATATCTTATAATTCTTTACTACTTTCTAATGTAGAATATGCCATTTGCATGAACATCAAAAACACAGTGGATTATTTTCAAGGCTGTAAGCATAGTATTTCCATACTGGTTTTCAAAAAAAAAATCACGTAAGCCTGACACATTGTTGCATTGTGTTGATGGTATATGAGAACAAGCTCACAAGATAGGAAGAATAATTAGAAGAAAGTACAGATGATAAGACACTCCTCAGTGGAACAGATAGCATGGTCTGTTTAGGAGAGGCTATGGGCTCTGGGCCCCAGCAGAACTCTGTGAGCTGGCTGGGAAACCATTGGAACCCGAAAGAGCTAGGAGGGGATATTTACACCAGGAAAATTGGCAAACACTACAACTCAAACCTTTTGTTTTTGAGAGACAGTTTACCAATACACCACTGAGTAGAGAAGGTAGGACAGTCATAGTATGTAAAGAAAAAAAAGAGAGCAGCATACTCTTACTGATGTTTTGTTTCCTCTAAAATCTATCTTAAGAATAATTTCATTGACCACATATTCAAACCCACCGTGTTTCAGCAGAGTTGCATACACTGCAAAAGTATGATTCTATTTAGCACAAGAAGAATTAAAAATTATAGCTCTAGAAAGTGAAGCACCAAAAAAGCTTTTAATAAAACACCTTCTTAATACCCAAATTTACTCTTGTATATATATAATATCTTCAAAGAATGAATGAACCTTAACTTGATTTTCTCTGTCAAAGGTGCTTGACCATAAGCATCCATGGTGCATAATCATCTTTAAAAAGTAACGATGGTATATACTGGGCCCTATTTCTAATAATACTGTTCTCTGTTTCTTTAACCTTAGTTTTCTGTGGTTAAAATGAGATAAATGATAATAGAATAACCTTAATAAGAATCACAAAATAAAACCCTATTATACTTTGTAGACACACACAGTTCTTTTAATGCTGTGCTAGTTAGAATCCAACCGTATGTCTTTGAAAGTAAGCTAAAGAAGGAAGAGTGTTCTGGTATATTTAGTCATTGCCGGGGCTTGTTTGCCATACCTACCCTCTCCCTGTAGTCACGCATATATCCATAACCCTCATCATACCAGTGTTGGCCATACAAATGGAATATGGGGACCTAAGGTGTGGTCTCCTTGTATTAACAGTCCAAGTCCTCAAGAACCACTGTGTATTTCCCTTCTGTCCCTGCCACTGTCCATGAGAAAACCATGCCCTAAGAGGCTGTCATCCTTTAGCCTGAGCTCTGGAATGAGAAACATGCACAGACTTGAATCCAAACTATGGCATCAATCTAAAACTCAGAGAAGCCTCACTCAGATCAGCCAAAGTTCAGGAAACTCGCAGGCCTGTGAGTGAAGGATAAATGGTGGACATAATTCGTTATGTAGCAGTACCGTAGAAATAGCTGACTAATAATTACCACACATGAGGCACAAGTAGAAAATATTTGAGCCTTTCTTTATGACAGTGTATATGAATCAGCCTTGCACAGGCTTTGGAACGAGGAAGCAAAGTTTTGAATCCTGGCTCAAAGATTTACCACCTCTCTAGCTTGCATTTTGTCATTTGTAAAAAGAAGACAATAATACATGTATTTTACAAGTTTCTGGCTAGGATGAACTGAGAATCGTCACCATAAGATGATCCATTGCAAAGGGAACAAATTACTTAGAACCAGACACATGATAAGAGCTCAAAAGTTGAAAGCTACAAGTATTATTTTTATTAAATAGCACTTGTTGAACATTTACTGTTGACAAAAGCACTAAGAGTAACGGAAGTCTGAAAAAGAAGCAAAAAGCATATTTCTGGTTTAGAGTCAGAAATCCCTAATCACCGAAGTTGCCTGCAAGGCAACATCTTCAATATTGACTGTAAAACACAGCCAAAGGCCATCGCTATGGAATGAAACCCAGGTCTGGAGCAGAAACCTTCTTTGAGCAACATTAAGCACTGACCATATCGAAAACTCTGTAAAATTTGATGGATGAGTTCTATTATATAAGTGAAAATGAAGGCACGGCCTTATCCGGGCGCTGCTAACAACAGCCACTCAAGACCCCTCACAGGCTGCTCAGAGCTAAGGTGGTGGGACAGTCCCGATTTTTAACAATTTGTCCTGCGTCCTGCGGCGTTTTAAAAAAGTCCCGATGTTTGGAAAGAATGCACGACCAGCTAGGGAACGGCGGGAGATAGACCCAATTTTTAATCAAGAGCCCCCTCCCCCCCGGTCAATGGTGTCCCGCTTTACCAATGTTCAAATCTGGTCACCTTACCCAGAGCCCACGCAGGACGAAAGCTTCCCACCTAAGCCTGTGCAGCAGAAACACACACCCACATCGTTAAATAGACGCCAAGCCAAAGCACCTTAAGCTTTTTACTTGAACACGGGCTAATCTAATCTGACAGAAGCCCCGTCAGTGATTAGAAAACTCTGCCGTGTGGTCTTCAGTGCATTGATGACACTGCTGGGGACGTGTCTGAGACACACTGAGACTGTCTTTCAGACGGAAGAGAGAAGATAGGTAAACTGAAGGATGAAAAGTTCAGGTGGGCGCGTATCTCTCACCTCACACAGTAAGAATTCCCCTCAGAAGCCACAATGTCCCCTTACCCCATGTCTCCTGGATACAACGTCGCGATTTCTTTCAAAGGACACTCCTTCCATAGTCTACCCTGCCAAGCACTGGAGGGAATAGAATCGCTTGCAAAGCTAATTTAAAATGCACGGCCGCTCAGCCTGCATGTCTCCTGATTTTGTGGTCTGGGGTTCGGCGGCTGGAGTGGTGGGTGGGGCCTGCCTTCTCCCCACGCACCTCAGCGGCTCGTCACCCAGTACTTCTGAGGACCGCCCTTTGAGACCTCCTGAATGAAGCTTAAATGTGGTCTGTGGGCCAAAAATGTTGTCTTTGGCCCACAGATTGTCTATTTTTTCCTTCGGTGCTTGCCAAAAGGGAGGACAAGTCACATAAACATATTTCTGAGCGTTCTTTACAAATAAGAAGGCATGACATTGCCCGAGCCAGGTTGCTGCGTGACAAAACGCCTTTGGGGTGAGTGGTGGTGAGGAGGTGTGTTAGGAGGATCCTGACTTCATGACCACAGGAGATCGAAGGGATGGCCTTGGCAGGGCAGGTGTCAAAGCCAAGCCATGCAGGCTGACAGCCGAGACCACACGGGATTAGAATCGTCACAGCCAATAGTTACAGAAGGCATGCCAGGAGCTGGGCCTTCTGCTCCATGCGTCACATCTATTGTCTCCGGTCCTCACACCCGCCCTGCCACGTAGGTATTACGTTCCTTAGTGTAAGATGAGGAGGCCAGTGATCAGAGAGAGGAGTGCTTGCTGTCAGCCCTCACGGCTGCAAGGGGTGGCACTGGGCCCCCCTTCCAGAATGATCCAGCTCTTTCCAACTCAGTACACGCAGGAGCAGGAGTAGTGCAGCCCACCTGCTGAAAGCCGTGGGCTGGCCCTCGGGAACTGTAAATAAGGTTTACAGAGCCAAAGTTCAACAAAGCCACGAAGAAATGTTTTCTGTAACTATACTCTCTGGATTGCCAGCAACACATCCTGTGACTTTGCACCTTTCTAAGGGCATTTTTGTTTGAGCAACTCATTCAAAGACAACTTGGTGTTTGTTCTGGCTCTTTTATCATCCATTACTTATACTGTAATGTTTAGAGTTTAATGGAAGTCCTGACAAATTTGGAATATAATGCCATTATGCATGTTTGGATGTGTGTAAAACATGTCTTAAATTTTGTAAGATAGCCTCCAGATTAAAAAAAAAAAAAAGGAAAAATAAAATCCCACCGTGCCCACGAACCACTGGAATGGCCTGGAAATTTCAGCTATTCAGCAGCTAAATTCTATTCTAATTCAACTGTTTTAAACCCCCAAAGTGCACAAAATTCTTTAGAAGGTTAGTGTACTAACTGTGGTATGGAAACAGTGGTCTGTTTGGATATCTTAGTCGTTAACTTGTCATTTATCCGAGTTGGAAAACGGGCAGTTGGAAGCCGGTGGCCAGCATAGCAGGTTGAAGGCATTGAAAGCGAGGCACGGTAGCAAACGCACGCGAGTTTGGTTTGAGTGAGGCGGAACGCTCTGATGCCAAGGTCTGTGTCCTCCCTCCGGGCTTCCCAGGCAGTCTCCGCGGGGTTGCTGACCATCACCCTGGTGCAGAGTCATCCTGGGAAGGACCGGCTCGCAAGGCTGTGCCCGCTCAGAGTATCCATGAAGGGCCGACTTGAGAAGCCAATGAGCCCCAAACGGTAGGTTACTCATCACGAGGGGCCACGAGCCGGATTGTGTTCTGCTCCTGCAAGGAGAAGTGGCTCGGGGCATAGGTAGCATCGTGGTGCTTAGAGACATCACAAGATTGTATGTCATGTGCGAGGGCTGTCCGGGAAGTCTCCAGCCAAGCAATGTGAAGCACAGAGGCCTGTATGGCTGGAGTTTTTCTGGTCAGCCTTGTATTTTCCATTTTGCACATGGCTTAGAAGCCACCTGCATTTTGTTTTGGCTTTCCTACTTGTTTTTTTTTTTTGTCCCTGCATTCTGTCACCCTTGTTGGTGTTCCATTAACTCTTCTTAGCTCCTGTGTCATTGTTTCCTATCATTAAGCCTGAATGTTTGGTTCAATTTCATTTTTTTCCTCTGCTCTTTGGAGCTGTGAGGCTATGTACACGTTCTTTATAAATAAAGAACTTATTCTCTGGCATGAGTGAAGAAATAAAGAGTGTACAGAAATCAGGGTTCTCTGTGAGTTGACGCTTAGGCAGAGTCAAATTCAAAGTAAATTCAATAAAAAGTGGGTAATGTGTCCACGCCTTGTGTAAGCCCACTAGTTTATGCAAGTCCCCGGAAACCGCCCTGCACAATTTGTCATAATCCATCAAAGTTGAAATGTGCACAGGGCAACCACACAGGTGGGTTAACACCTCTCAGAAAACAGCCAGCATGCTTCGACTAGCAGATACTTTCCCGAGCAATTTTAGCCCAAAGGGCTCCAAAGTGGCGTAATAACTACTTTCCCCAAACACAAATCTGAAACTAAATAGGATCATCAAGAAAAAGAAACTGTCCTTCTGAAACTGGGGCAGCAATAGCCGTGTTCAATAAAAATAGCATCTTACCCAACATCAAAGGCAATTTGATGAAATTGGTAATTTCAGCGCTGCACACAGCTCAGGCCGGATGCGGAAATGTACTCGTGAGAGTAGCACAAAAACCCCTGCTGGTCAGACCAGACATGTAGCAATAGAAACGCTGAGGCTAACTTTCCAGTTAGGCCAGACGAGAAAAACGAGACCCTCGGCAGCATCTAAGAGGGACATCTTTTTATACCAACCAATTCATAGGTCGATAACCGGTGTGACCCAAGATGAGCAATGAGTATGCCCTTGAAAATATGCACCTGCAGACACCATATTAATAATAATAAAAAAAGATCTCTGTAGTCAATTAGTTGTTTCAATATCCACTTAAAACAAAACTACAACTATCGCAATAATTCTCAAGGATCAGGAGAGTGTCTAGTTTGTAGACGGGTTTATTTACTCTGATTGCAATCCGTCTTCCCCCAACCACCCGAACACAATACAGGGGTCTGTGCATGTGGCGAATCCCAGAGGTCAAGCTTCCTGGTACACCCACCAAGTGCTGCTCCTGAGAATTATTTTTTAAGAACGGAATTCCAACTGATCTCACAGGTTAAAGGAATAAACAAATATTTGTATCATTCGTATTTGTTCACCTTCACTATCTGATGGTTGGCCATTCTTCTGCCTTTTTGTTCAGTTGAAGACCGTGATGGCTACTCTAGCCTTTAAAAATGATCACTTAGATGAACCAAATCACCTACTTACAGATGCGAAGACAAGCAACTCAATGAATTTTTTGGCCTGTGATTAACTCAATGGCTCTGGCTTCCTTTCTTTATTGAACTCAATGTCTTATGTTTTTTGGTTTGGTTTCTAACTCCCCTCAATTCTTCTTTGCATTTGTGTTGGCTCTTATTTCCTGACTCTTCAACCTGTTTCCAAGTTCCGGCCATTTGGTTTCATTCCTTCCAGCGAAGTTCACACAGCTGAGTAGGTCTGCAGGTGGCGGCTCGTATGCTATGCAGGTGGCAGCATAAATCCTGGTCCAGCTCATCTGGAGGATACAGCACCCCTCCCTGACGTACACTTAGATCTGGGCAGACAGCCGTGGCCGGGCCAATGCCAGTGTGTCTTGCAGGGGTGTCCAGCTTTGTGGCTTCCCTGGGCCACACGGGAAGAAGCAGAAGTGTCTTGGACTACACATAAACTACACCCATACTAACAATAGCTGAAGAGCTAAAAACAAATATGGCCCAAAAGTGTTCTAATGCTTTTAGAAAGCTTATGTATTTGCTTCGGGCCACATTCAAAGCTGCCCTAGGCCGCATGTGGCCCACAGGCCACAGGTTGGACGAACTTGATTACGGTGAGGGGATGCTCAGCGAGATGAATGGGGGTCTTAGAGAAGATTCATTTTTCAGCCCCGTTTTTAATATGAGCAATGGTACCTCTTCCCAGAAATGATGAGCATGGTTACAACCCACAGCTGGCCCTGGCGTTCCTGGATGTAGCAGGCTGTTCGGAGTCATGGGCAGGCCTCGGAGCCAGAAGGAGGGCAACGGGGTAGACCTCATTCCGCTGCTCCCTGGCACCTGCTCTCTCTGTGCCCGGGCAGAGGGGCTCAGACCTGACTGGAGAACCTGGCAGAAGGGAGGGGAGAAGCAGGACCCATGTAGGTCCCACTGAGGCAGGGCCTAGTCTCAGGGTGGGAGCTTTCTCTTCTCAAGTTCCTGGTTGTGCAGTGCGAACAAGGCTTCCAGGTGAGTGTCAGTGTGAGAGTCTTTAGAATAGGCTGCCATTGAAAAATGGGTGACAGAGGTGAGAGGAGGGGTGTGACACCAAAAAGTAGACGTAACTGGTGATCACAGGAAGCCACCCCTCACTCTGGGAGGAGACACTGTCACTGGGCCTGGGTCCCAGAGTGTTAATGGGAGGTAGGACTGTGGCGGACCTCTCCCGCTGTTTCAGGAAGCAGAAAGGGAATCGAGCTGCTGCAGAAGACATCACCGAGCAGAGAGGCAGAAACTCCCGTTCCTCCTTCCCTACCTGCCAGCTGCCCATCAGTGCGCCCTGTCTTCTGGAGCCCGTGGGCACAGGACTGAGGAAGCGCAGCCACTGCAAACAGCCGCTCTACACAGTGCGGGGCCAGGGGAACGTGATGGTGGCGATGAGAGCAGCAAGGCCCAGGACCCACACCGTGGGGACATTCAGCTTAGAAGAAAAGACACCGAAGCCAGATTGTGGCCCCATGCCTAAGCCTGTTCTCAGCATGGCTTTATCATGAACAAAGCTAAGATATGATTATAGTCTTCATTTGTACGACATTATTTCTCAACTGACTTGGAGTTTGGGGAAGAAGAGACAGGGCTTGATTATTACCCTGCATCCCTAACTCAAATGGTAAAACGTACGGTTAAATTGTGAGCATTGAAGGACAGAGAGACAGACAGACACACAGACACACACACCCAGAGCACACACACCTACATATTCAAATTGGACACACAGTATTCAGGTACAATCGTCACTTCAGAGGAAACACTGTTTTAGCTGCAGTCTCATTAGTTGCTTTATCAAAGCTAACAACCATTCTAACTTCACTATGAAAATACCAATTATTTTTATGATAATGAAGACTTGAAATAGCTCAGTAGGATAAATTAGCTCTAACCCATGGCTTAGCTGGTGCCTTCCACCTTCAGAATACTCAACTAGATGAAGGATTGAATTCTTCTAATATGGAAACATCTCTTTTAAACTACAAAGCAAAAAGGATACTTTTTCACTCTATTTCAAAGATGATCAATTAATTTGGGTGGGGGATGTGAAAAACTAATTTTCACCTGAGGGACAACTCAGAATGAACTGAACTTAGTCTGGATCCTTCGGGGTGACAAGGACTGTTTGTGCAAGGACACCGGACAGAACCTCGGGGCCTTGGATATAGCCGATAGGACAGGGCTTCTCAACCTCACAACCCTCACATTTTGAGCCAGATAGTTCCTTGGGGGTCAAGTGCTGTGCTGTAAGGTTGGAGGTGGGCCGCATTCCTGGCCCCCATCCATGAGATGCCAGGACAGCCATTTTCCAGACACGGCCACATGCCCACTGGGCAGGGGCGAGTGGGGCCAGCCCTCCCTCTGCTGAGGACCAGCGCTCTGCAGACTCATTGTCCCCTCATTTGTGCTATTGCTGGTTGTGATTTGTCAGCTTTGTTGAATTAACTCAACCTTTAGCTTTAAAAATCATAAACGTTTTACTGGGTTGTACTAGCATAGAAGTAATACCCAAGGATCAAATCTCTTCATGGAATTAAATCATTTCATGAGTATCTTTCAGATACTTAAGCCAAAATCTTAGTTTTCATATGTGTAATAGGACCTAAGATATCTCATGTACACTGTGAAAAGGATGTATTTGTACACTGTGAAGTGTCATGTATCATGTACACCATGAATAGGATGTATTTGTACACTGTGAAAGTGTCAGTTATGTACACTCTGAAAAGGATGTATTTGTACACTGTGTAAGCATCATACTCAAATCTCATGTATGCTGTGAAAAGGATGTATTTGCTGAGGATGAGTAAGTAGGAAGGAAAGAAGAGAGAGAATAATGTCCAAATAAAATGCAGTCTCCTGAGCTATCTGAATTAGAATTAATTCCTTTAAAAAGTCGGCATTTATTCATACTATGAAGTCTGTTTCTAGCTATGAATTTAAACATCAGGATTATTCTTTTAATTGGTAAGCACATTATATGGTACATCTTTATTGAAGAGGACATGATGGAAAATGATCGTTTAATTCTCAGGTAAATAAACCTACTTTTACCAGATTATCTTAGAACTTTAAAGCAATCATAAGGAGAAATATATTCTTCCAATACAAAAAGAACTAGGCTGCAATTACGACAAATTTAAACAGCTTAAGGAACACATTTGTCCTCTCCTATGACTTCTAATGAAAACTGGAAAGAAAAAGCAAATTAAATATTCAAGGAGGAAAAAAAACAACACAGTAAGAAATCACACAGTAGTATAATGTATTAGAGAGACCGTCAGGACAGCTGGATTTTTGTCAAGTGTGTACCCATACACTGTCATATGACCACAGAGATGACACTCCCCAAAAGTCACCTTATAGCCACTTTCCCCCACCATTTACCATACAATGATTAACTCTTCAATTAATGGGTATTTAATTTGATTAGTTCTATGTCTCATATATCATAGTACCATCTATTTCGAGCGTTAACTTGGTCCTGGGGCATTCACACAGCACCATCACACTGGGATGAAAAAATATAGAGAGAAGGAAATTGTGGAGCTTTCAGGCTATTTTTTCATTAATCAAAACACTTGAGAAATGGTCATTCATTAGCTATATCTTCTCTACTTTTTCTCCAGATCTTAGAAGACCGGATCAAGAATTGACCAAAGCCAGTGAATTCAAACATTGACACAGCCCTTATTTCACCGATTCATTCCCAACACCCGTGGCGCTCTACCATGTGCCAGGCATGGTGCCAGGCATGGAATTCGCCGCTACCCAGCGGGGCTGCAGCCGTGTACAAAGTGGTCATTCAGTAGTTGTTGAAGAAATTGTGACTTTAGTAAATTAAGCATGCACCCAAACCACCTCAAAAAACCTATCGAGTCTTCAATGATTTTCAGGCTCAGTGCTTTTCCTTGTCTGAAAGGAAACATCCAGAAAAGGAGAGGGGAGAAGTCCAGACCTTCGTAAGTTCGCAACCTAACAGGCAGAGCTGTGTGAAAACCCAACCGCTATAACTGCAGCCTGCAGAGGAAGATTCAAATCTAAAGCATCAGGGAACAGTACTGGTGAAGAATTAGTTCTGTTTCCTTTTTGCCCCAAATTAATGCTGAGATGTTTTAGGGCAGATGAATGTTCCAAGGAACTGTAATTTCATTGAACCGTTGTGGTCCTTTCTAAGGTCCCCGTGGGGTAAACCACCTCCTCAGCCCCAGAGATTGTTCAGTTTTGTTGAGTTGATAAGCCAAGCAGTCAAATGCACACTTAAAATAAACCATTCTAATACACTCATTAGCATGGCTATGGAACGAAGCACTCTTTACTCAGCTTAGCTCAGTGAATCCCTCATTGCATTACAACTGGAAAGGTTAGAAACTTTTTACCGCACACACATCTTCTCTGGGAATTATCTGGCTCCGAAATATAATTAATCATCCTCTGTCACGCTTTCATTATATGCCCTGCTCCCCAGAGCCACCGCTTTCTTCTCCGTTCACATTTATCTGCCCTCCCCACTCACTGTCACCCCAGACCCACCGACATCAATGGCTCAGAAATGACAGGCCATCCCGAAACCCACCTGTCAACCACATCATCAGCTCACGAACATGAGATCTGGGCACATGTTTAGCTTTGTCCGTGGATAGCAGCAGTCCAAGGATTAGCATGGACGACATCTGTCACCGTGAGAACAATTACATTTAGAAACTGCTGTAAATAACAACGCAGTCGTCTACAGACGATTCCTCAGGAGCATAAGCTACCAGTCAACATAATTTGCATACCCTGCTTACAGCTGTTTCACCAGGAGCCATGTGCTGTGTCCATGGACATGCTGTGATTCGTCGTCAGACTGTAGGACAGTGGAAAGCGTGTCTATGAAACTAAGCAAGTTCACTGAAATTTTTGATTTTTAGAGCTGCACACAGATGGCATGAGAAGAATAAAGTACAGCAATGTATCTTCAGGGAAAAATGATTACTGTGTTAAGGCATGAGAATTCATCATTAACCTACCTTCCAAGGGACTCAGGGCAGATCATGTTCCCTGTCCCAGCACAAGTCAGTGGGTGACTCAGTGACAGCGTCCTCGGCGTCCTGTGAGAGGACATGGTGGTCTTCCATATCAAGGACGGACGTCACAGAACCATTCGAAACTATCTCTGCCAGTTCTCTATCTGCTGAGTTTAGTTATACAATTCTAAGGTGCTCCTGTTCTCTCACTTTCTAATCAGAAATCACAAAATCTAGTTGCTCAGTGACGCGGATAAAGGGCGTGGGTGTTGGTTGTCTCCCCCCCAAGAACGGAACTCATCTTTGCTCAAAAACGGAAAATCTGGGTTTTACGATTTCAAGCAAAGAATATTCCATGATTCCCTACTTAGTGCAGCCCTGTTGAGCATTAAAAAAACTTCTTTTTATGTCTACGGATTTCTTCATGTTTTTCTCTTATTCAGCGCCGGCACCTCTATCACTGTCATCTTCACTGCCAACAACAATGTAAGTTGAGACCCAGAAGGAGCTCGACTGAGTCAGGTTTGGGCCGTTTTTCACACGGTAAACCTGAGTGTTCCTCTCAATACTGTTTGCGAGTCTCTGTGCTGTCCCATCTGCTGTCCCATGAATCGCCAGGGGCCAGGCCACCCTATGCTCATCAAACATCGTGTATTTAAAAGGAACGTGTAACATTTTGAACATACAAGCACTTGCTACGTGTGTTTACAAATGAAGTGCTGATATCAGTGAAGCAGCAATTTCCATTTGCTGACGAGAGGCATCGCAAACAGTGACTGTGTGTGTACACAGCCCATGCTCACGTGCACGCAAGAGCAACAATCTTTCACAAATCAACCCCATCAAAAGGAATATTTGTGAACTGTTTTTATCGTATCCAGTGGTATGTGGTTTGGGTGTAGGAAGAACTATTTGTAGACACCAATTTGTGGAATACTCATAGCCCGAGAATCAGAGCATAGGGGACTGAGGAGGTGACAGGCATGATATGTCAACAGTGTGACTTTGCTGTAACTGCTGCAAAAATCAATATCCAAATAAAACTCAGCTCTGCACACACAACCAACTCCTTGATGGACAGGAACAGGCATTGTATCTCAATTTTATAAAGAAATGTCCACTTGCTTACTCACCCACATGTCAGCTACTCCTATCAGGACCACATGTTCCATTCACAGGGTTGTTTTTGTCCTAAAGAACGTTCATAGGTTGTCATAGGAAAGGCAACAATGACCAAGCTAAACAAAACCCTGAAGCCTACAACATGGGGACTGGAGTCTTTGATGCGATGCAGTGATTCTCAGACATAACAGAAATAACACTGTAGTTCTTTGTGGAAAACTAGATTCCTTCCTACATTTCTCTTTATTTATGTCATCAACCATATGAGGCACATCTATGATTCCTGGAGGCTAATATTCATACCCTTTCCCTAAAGTGAAACCTTCCTACACTCTTAGCCCACGGTAGTCTATTAGATGAACTTCAACCCCAGGCCCTGAGAGGACAGAAGAGGTCTATCAGGGTAGTTCGTGCCCCACCCACAGTGACTGATTTAGGCAAATGACTCAACGTCTGGCCTTTAAGAGTCAAACAGTAGGTAGATACAATTGTCCAGGTTGTACACTGAAGAGGGTATTAGATCTGAGAAGGTACCATTCATATTGATACATCTTCATGATTTTGACATTTTTCTCATTTTATCCTAAGTTTGTTGACTGTCACATAGGTAATTTATACCTTTATCTTAATTTTTTTGGTAGATGGTGCTAAGATGTCTTGTTCTAAGAAAATCAGAATACGTGTATTAGGATAATTTTCCAACAGGTGAAAGTGAAGACTGTTGTTCTGACAGGGCATATTCGAGGGCTGTCCAGAAAAAGTTCAGCCACTGAATATACAAGAATGGTTTACATGGCTGGATCCGTTCCTGACAGCTCTCGTATAGCTCATTATGCTTTGGCCTATGAAGAAGAAGCAAGTTTCAGAATGAAGAGACTGCACCAACTTAGCATCGGCAAAAATAGTGTGTGATTCTAAGCGAGGAGGTTAAAAACTGGGGTGTTCTGGAGTGCGGAACCACACTGAACTTCCCAAACCATTCACTTTCAAGTGCATTTGTTTAGTATTAATCTCATATGAGGTTTTAAACAACATTGATGTTATACGCAACATTATAAGCAACCCAAATTCAGCACACACACATACAAAGCACTTGAAGGCACTAAAAGAAATAAATTCTTTGAAATAATGAAGAGATGTTTTAAAAATTCACACAATCAGAGGTACATAAACGTAAAATATTTTAGCTTTAGCATTGAATAAAGCACAGAAAATACTACACTCATTTCAAATGTGAATAGCATGATTACACCTTCTGTGATCCAAACCTAAATTTCAAAATTCATTTCTGCTTACACTATTGTACAGTAACACGTCACCTTTACAGTGCAAGTTTATAACAGTTTTGATAGTGTTAGATGAAATGTAATATAAAAAAACTGCAACGAACTTGAACAGCTGTAACGACCTAAAATACAAACTTGAAGTTGACCCAGGCACCTAGTAAGGAACGTGAGCTGGATAGGGCGTCAATCCATGAGGAGCCAAACGCACGCACAGTTCTCTAATATTCAGAATGTCTCTCATTGAAGCACCGAAATATCCATGGCAAGAATTCAGCAGAAAAAACGGCAAGTGCTTTACTTCTAAAACATGCAGGACGCAGTTAGTCGATGAGGTCATAAGATGGGCTCTAAACCGATATGACTTGGTGTCTTAACAACAGGAAGTCACCAGAAGAAGAGACACACAGGGAAGGGCTGTGGTGAGTGGCAGGGACTGGAGCACATAGCTGCAGGCGGAGGACTGCCCCCTGCCCCCGTGTCGGCCACCACCGAAGCCAGGCGAGACGCAGAGGAGTCAGAAGTCTACCCAGTCCCCCGGGGAGAATGGCCAGGGGACCCACTGGGGCCTGGACCCCAGAACCGTGGGAGCAGGTCTTCCCAGGTTACTGCACTTCGCGTTGGCCGTCCCAGGAAACGAACACAATCTTCCACGTTTTGTATTTCCTCCTCCTGCTTGCCTGAAATGAGACGTCCTGACAGGGATTTGCTGTCATGGAGTCATGGGTTCAACTCGTGACTCTCGCCTGGTCCGACAAAACACACAAAACAAGCGGAATACCTACCCAGGCAGCCTAAGAACTTCCCTTGGCCAACGTCTTCCCTAGTGACTTCACCTGTACCTCCTCTTTCAAACGGACCAAAGCCTTCATTAGCTTCAAAAGCATTTGGCGTCCTTAGTTCTCCATTTTAAAACCGTGACCTTCCCAAGTCACTCATCAACATCTTGAAGTACTTACATATTTTTCTATCGTATTTCAGTGGCTGAAAAGAATAAACCGGAACACTGCTATACAAGGTTTATCTCGCTGGGTACCAGAGGGGCGATTATCATTCCACTATTTGTCCAAAGCCTGAGTATAAGGTATTATCCTCAACCTTTAAGGACATCCCGGTGTCTGGAGGGAGCAAAGAATGTGCTGGAAATCCAAATCCCACCTTGTCATTCATATTCTTTCAAAAAGATTACATACTAAAAAATTAGCAGCAGAAATATAAAGTGACAACCAGGAAGACCTTTTAGCTCGGTTCAAATATAAAGAAGGTGTCAAAAAGACGTCTCACTGTGGTTAGATATTTGCTCCTATTGATTTGGGCTTTTACGAATGAAATGCTACAGCATTTGAATGTTGGGTTGTTTATTCTAAATGCCGCCTCCTTCTTAACATATGTTCACATCAGGCATATATCTTTTAAATTGCACAGCTCTTGCATGCTTTCTAGTTTAATAGGCAACAGGATGAAAATATGGTCAGAATGCCTCCGTATGCTCTTAGACAGCTCCATTGTCCCATATTGAAATATCCAATCTCAGACTTCTGTCATTCTGAAATAGCTCTGCCTTACTCCTGGGCAAAACTATTACTGCACACTGCGATTTCCCACTAATACAATGTCTCCCTTCATTAAGCAAGCACTACACTGCAGGTGTGGCCCTAATATTCAAAATCCTGGCGGACATATTTCCAGGGTAACACAGGGAAATAAGAAGCTTTTATTGTTTTTTTCGTTAAGAGATGTTTTCATAAGGGGACGGGGCTGTGGTTCTCTGATTGCTTTTCCAACACTTGTCAGCAACCCTGGAGCGTCCTGTGGGAACGCCACCTCTTCGTGGCAGATTTTTCACCTCTCAAGCATTTCCATAACCAGGAGAGTTGGACCACAAGACATTTTTTGGTCCCCTCTTGTGAGTACATGGCTAAAATTGAAGCATTTTGTTAGGGTCAACCAAAAGCCAGCCCCTTTCTCCAAATCTCACTCCATCAGGAGGCCAGCATTTGGAAAGATCTTCAGCATGTCTATGAATTGGGCAAAGAGCACTGTGGTTCTAGAAGCCGCCTGCTAGAGAGAGCAAATGCATGTTCTCGAGCTGGGTGCCATGCAATCTGGAAATACGTGTCCGGGGCCTCTTCCTACAGAACAAGTGGTTCCCTTCACTTTGCCTCATTTGATTCTCCCAACAGCCCTTGTGATGGATTTTGTGAGTGTTTACCATGTACCAAGTAGCTGGCTAAGCACAGTGAAGGACGTGCGCACCTCCCAGCAATGCCGTGAGGCAATTATTAACAGTTCCTCATTTCGAAAAATGAGAAAGCAGTGCTACACAGATTTAAGGAGCATGCCCAGGATTATACACAGCTAGGAACCAGGAGAGCTGGCATGGGACTTTGGTATTCCGACTCAAGGACCTGCATTTTGGGCTAGAATCAACCGAAGCTTCAAGAATATCCTTTGTCCTACTGGTTTGTATAGTTAGCACATGTCAAAGCAGAGATGGGAACTCAGGTCTCCCTGACTTCCGGTCACCTGGTCATTCCTGTAGACTAGACTACTGCCTGCATCCCATTCATACAAAGGGTCTACAGGGACCCCCGACATGTCGGGAATTTTCCTAGATATGGGGATATGACAGTGAACATGGTAGACAAGGATTCAATTTGCTTGGAACTTTTGTTTTTATGTGAAGTAAATGATAAGTCAACAAATGAATAAGAGAGATAAAAACCAAAGCTAAGAAGACAATTACAAATGTGATGTAGAAGTGACTGAGGGAGCTACTGCCATGTCACCCACCAGCACACACCGGCATTCATTTTCAGACTGGTTGGCTCTTCTTTGGAAACACTCTGCACAAACAGGTCGGATACATTCTGATGGGAGAGGCCAGGGATCCTCTGAGTAGGACATTCCCAGTTGTTCATGTGGGTCTGACCCACATGAGATGCTCAACAAGTGTCCACTGAATTCATCTGCCTTTCTTGGGAACTCTTGGAATCTCCAAAGCAGTACAAGATCACTGGGCTGAGAATAACCTCCTCTCTCTCTCTCTAATCGATTTACTGAGTTGAGGCTTAATGCAATTATCACCTTGGCCTTTCAAACTCCAACGAAGAATATTTATTTCTTCCCTTCAAGTAAAAGAAAACATCTGATCTTTGGTAGTTGTCATTGCAAGTATCTTAACTGGATTTATGTTTGCATTAAATACATAGATATTTTTTTCTAAGCAATTATAGAATAAATTCTGAATATTTTTATCACAAAATATGAAATAACATAAAGTGGAGTCATTAACAAAAATGAATGAGTATAAAATGAACTAAAAACACAAAGCTGAATAAACCTACTGTAAAAAATCTCTCTAAAATATGCACATTTAATTAAGCTTATCATTCTGGAACATACTCTCTTTTTCAACGTGGCCTAGACAGCTGAGTGATGCCCTTTCTGGCTTTCCCAAATAGGCAGCGGCTGTCAGTCACCTGACCGACTTCTGACAGCTCTCAGAGTGCTGGCTGTGTCTCCGATGCGAGTTTTCAGCTCAGGTATGACCCCGTTCTCTTAAACAGTTGAGGTGATGTTCCCCTTGATTAGAAACCCCACCACCATCCATTTTTTTCTGAGCAGAGGTTCAGCCTGGCCTTTCACTCCGCTTCCCTGTGCCCACCCAGCCAGGTGCCCACTGCTCCAGTGCCCCCGGGGCTGCCCCGGGGCTGTGCGCTGTGACCTGCTTCTCCTGCGCCTCCTACAAGGAGCTAACGTGCACCTGTGCTTCCGACACGGGCAACAAGATCGCTTCGGAAATTACAGGCGCAGCGTGCAGACGGGTCCTGTGGGCTTGGAGATCCCCTCGTGAGGATGTGGCATCATCTTCACTATGTACTCGAAGTGAAAGAGGGGAAGCGTAGCGTGGTTTCCGTCCGTGAGCTAACCGGTATATGAGGAGGTAAAAGTAAACATGCACCTGACTCCTGCTTGTATTTGGAAGAGGAAGGAATGGACAGAAAAGTAAAGTGTTTGTGGGGTGAGAAACAAGATGAATTAGGGAGTAGGGTTAGGGTTTAAATGCTTCTTTGAGTCTCCTAATAGTGTTGTGTCATTTTTTAGACCGTGTGAATGTATTTTTTAAAAGATGGGGCAGATTTTGGTGGTTACAGGAATCTATGCATGCGATAAAATTCCATTGGCCTATACAACCCCTGCCCTCCAAAAAAAAAAAAAGAAAAGAAAAAGAGAAAGGGGAAAAGAGTATGTAAAAGCTGATGAAATCTCAATAAGGGATGTTCTTTAGCTAACATTACTGTCCCCATGTCAGTTTCCTGGGTGTGATCATTGTGCTGATGGTTCTGTAAGATGTTATCGGGGGACTTCTCTCTGTCTCTGTCTCTGTATCTCTTTCTCTGTGTGTCAAAAAAAAAATAAAAACAATTTTTTTTAAAAAGAAGTTATCGGAGGAGAAGTTGGGCAAGGAGTACAGGGAAACTGCAATTATGTGAGCCTGAAATTATTTCAGAATAGAAAGTTCAAAAGAAACCCCCCCCCCAAAAACAGAAGTTAGAACTAGCCCCGAATTTCAAGGAATTAGCATTATTCAAAAAGGAAATGAAACAGATTATCACTAATGAACTAGATAAGAAAAAATAATAATATCTGAAAGAAAAAGAAGGATCTAAATATCAATCCAATAGAGACTTCAGGGCAGGAAACACAGCAGATGGGCTCATAGCATGATGAACCTCTCCACAATAAAAGCAGTGCTCTCTACAGAATAAAAGCAGCTGCCCTCTCTTCAGAATAAAAGCCACTGCTCTCCATCCCTGGCATTCAGTGGGCCTCCCTCTCTTTGTGCCATTATTTCTCCCTCCCAGAGTCTCTGCCACATTCTCTTCTCTCTGACTTCTTTCTTTCAATCTCCCTTTTTCTCCTTTGTTCGACCTTGTTGCGTTTCTGTCCCTCGGTCTCTGCATCATACTCCACCACTGCGGCAGTCCCTCCCAATCCTTCCTTTCTGTCCCCTCCTGTCCGTTTGACTTCATGCCATTGGCTTGACTTCTCTCCCAGCAGCTTCTCAGAATAGGGCATGCAGACCTGTGCCGGTGGCTCTCCATAGCCTGGCCCCAGTTCCACGTGGTCTCTCTCGTCCAGTTGTCCACACTCACTAGCTGGAGATATTGGATGCTACTGCAAAGTTCTGCAAGAGTTCAACGAGGATATCATGAGCCCACATTGCTGTCGGATCCAAGAGACGGATGGAGCTGACATTCCTTCAACATTTGACATGAGCCGGATCCTGTCCTAATCCTTTTATATGCATCGTTTTGTATTTGATGATCATGACCCTAAGACTTTCATTTCCCCCATTTTACAGGTAAGAAAAACAAAGTTTATGAGAATAGATTAGGGTGACCAGATTTTAACATTGGTAACGCGAGACACCATTGACTGGCGGGGCGGGGGTTCTTGATTAAAAATTGGGTCTATCTCCCGCCGTTCCCTAGCTTGTCGTGCATTCTTTCCAAACATCGGGACTTTTTTAAAACGCCGCGGGACGCGGGACAAATTGTTAAAAATCCCGCTTTTGGCGGGACGTCTGGTCACCCTAGAATAGATAGCCATTAAATGAAAAATAGATTAGCTCTTGAGGAAGAAGGAAGGTTTGTTTTAAAAAAGGTGATTCCATTCATTGTGAATTGCAATTTTTAGATCTATTCTTGACATCATGGTTAATAATGTAATTTCTTTTTATAATTATTTCTCACATGCAGATCAAAGGTTACAAATTAATAGTTAATATAGGGGATGTGCATTCTTCCTAAAGTAGTAATATAGATGTCAATTAAATAGCAAATTAGGTATACCTTTTGACTTATGTACTAAGAGAATTGCTACAGTATTAAAAAGCTTTTAACTACTGTGTTGTCAGGTAATTAGGAAGCTGTCAAAGCTTGTTAAGTGATCTTGTAACACTTGGTGCTCAGAATATTCATTGCTACTTCTATCTGAATGGGATGTGGTTAATATGCAGCTTCAGTCAACAAAGGTTCAAAGGGGACAATTTAATTATGACCTTGTAACTTCTTAATTTTCAATTATTAGGACATGACAGGGAACTGCCCTTGAAAAAGGGCAGCTCAAAGACCCTTTCCATTTGCATAAGACTGCAGAAATAGACAAATTCGAACAAGAAATAATATTTACTGATTGAATGTTGCAGTAATGCAATAGAGTCTCCAGGGTGTGTGTGTGTCTGTGTGCACAGATTAACATGGTACATTAAACACCAGCTTTTCCTAAAGATTGTTCCATAGAACACTAATATTAGTGTTGTGGGATCTTACCAGATCTCACTCTAAGAACATTTTTTTTTTTAATGGAATAAAGAATTTAAATCTATTGGGTTAAATAAAGCTGAAGAACTATTTATTTTGCTGAAGAACGATTTATTTTCCTAAAGAATATCCGAGGCTTAAATAATGTATATGATAAATCATCAAGGGAGTTAGTATATAAAATATCCCAAAAAGATCCAAATTGACAAATGGATCTTTACTTTGTTTTTTTAAAAGACTTTGAAACTCGAGTTCAATGAGGTTATGCTGTTATAATGAATAAAAATGCTAAACTTAGGGTAAGAATACCCAGGAGCTCTCATTCTGACACTGATTTATTTATCATGGAAAAGTGCATTAGTTCATTCATTTATACATTCTTGCTTAGATGAGTCATCACAAAGTAACCTGGAGCAAAACATAATTCTTCAGTTTGCTCTACAAATCTTCTTTCTTATCTATCTATCTATCTATCTATCTATCTATCTACCTATCTATCCATTCATACTCAATAATACCATCACTTGGGTAATAGTTGCTTAAATGAAGAACCAAGAGACATGCTGAATCTCTTTTTAGCTCATCTGTAAAATTTGAAGGCCAAGCTTCTAAAACATAGCTCAAGTCCAACTAATGACTCCCCTCTATTTTCACAGCTACCACCCAAATCCTCGCCATCATCATCTCTTACCTGGAATGTGGAGGCAGAAACTTCTAAATGTTTTTCCAGTCTCAACTTTTATCCACCTTCCACAGAACAGCCAGATAGGTCTTTATAAAACATGAACTAGCACATGCCAAGCCTCTCCTAGGAATAATCCAGTGGTTGCTCACGCCTCTCACACTAACACCAGAATAAATTTCTGAGTGAATGTAGACCTAACACCAGAATAAATTTCTGAGTAAATGTAGGCCTAACTGTGAAGGATGATAAATATTCTAGGAAGTAAACTCAAGACTACCTTCATGTCTTTGGGTTAGGGAGAGATTTTTACAATAGGATTAACAAAAATACTAACCATCAGAGAAAGTCTTGATAAATCGGACCACATCAAAATCAAGAACTTTTATTCATTACAATACCATTACAAAAGTGAAGATGCAGCCTACTTAGCAGGCTTTTTTTAACACATACAATAGAGGATCCATATCTATTGCCTATAAAGAATGTATATAGGGGAAGCCGGGATGGCTCAGTGGGTTAGGCACTCACTTTGCAGCGCCAGGGACCGGGGATCGAATCCCGGCCCCGGCCCGTGCGGACCCATATGCTGAACTGGGAGCTCCCCCAGTTCAGTTCTCTCTCTGTCTCTGTCTCTGTCTCTGTCTTTCTCTCTCTCTCTGTCAAAAATAAAAAAAATAAAAATAAATATATTAAGAAAAAAAAGAATGTATATAAATAGAACCTAATATGGGAACAACACAAGAGTATAAGGTAGAGATATGAACAAGGCCCCTTAAAATATATACAACTTCTTGACCATGGCGGTGGTTCTATACTTTTTGATAATTCACTAAGCTACACGTTTATGGTATGTGGTTTCCACATCAATAAATGTGACAAAAATGTACACACCCAAATAAGTTAAGATATGAGCGAATGTCCTTGGAGACTGAAGTAACTTGACCTAGTTTCAATAGTTAAGTCTACAATAGTCTTCACAAAGCAAGTCATTTTTTTCTTGGAAAAGATAGATATATTTCATTTTTTCTCCACAGGGCTGTACTAGCAGAGCAGCTCTGAATAAGAATTGCATGATTATATAAAGCCTCAGCCCTCCATATCACGGAACTGTCATTAATAAGTCATTGACTCTGCCCATACAGTAGCAGTTAATACAGATTGAGGGCTTGCTGTTGTGTTTTGCATACGATGAATAAACAAAGAATCAAAGAACAGGGGCATTAATATGTTAAGTATGATATTTAACTTGAAAAACAGGATGGGGAGACATTAGCATGGAAAGTAGATAGGCAGAAGTGTCTGCCTGAGAAATGGAGGAGAGACATCATTAAAAACGTGGGCTAGGTAAGAATACAAACACAGAATTCTAGTCTCGCTTGACAAACAGCCACATTTACTCACTGCAAATGGTGACATAATCTTCCGTGGACCAATTCTCTACTAAGCGAGCCAACAAAATAGGAGTTTCCTGGAGTCGATCTGCATTTTATTTGCCTCGTTTCTGCTTTCACTGACTCCTTTCGTTTTGAAAAAAACTGTGAGCCCAAGGATAGCTGTATCTTTGCAAAGCTGCTTAAAAAAACAGAGGGTCTGGTGTGCCCCGTGGAGATGCCAGGGACCGCACGTGGGCTGAGAGCTATGGTCCGTTTTGCAGGGTGACAGGAAGCAGCAGTAAATGCAGGAGAATGTGTACCTCAAGGAGCACGGTTTTCTAAATTTATTTCTTCTAATTCGGAATTAGCAACAGCCATGAACTCTCAGCCCTGCAAGGAGCAGGAGGGATCGTCCATGACCGGAGGGCAAAGGGGCTCCGAGAACCCGGCTCCCGCATGGGCCTGTGAACACCGATGTTTAATGAAGAACAAGGAAAAGGCCTCCAGTCATCTGAGGGCTCGCAGGGAAAATAAATGCCTCCGACTCCCCCCAATAATTGGAGGTGCACACCGTGTGAGACCCAGGCCAGGAGTCGGCCGCTGCTAAAACCAGGTCCTGGGATACGTGTGTGACACACCGAACACGTTCATGGGAACTGCAGGAGGGATCTTGCACGCTGCTGGCGGGAGGGACCACGCGAAGCTGAGGCGCTTGGGTCTGAAGAGTGGGGTGGGGTGATTCCAGAGGTGCCGGCTGCCCGCTGTCACGTTCTGGAGTTTGAAGGGACACAGACCCCTGGGCTAAATGCCCCCGTTTCGTGAAGGCAACAATAAAAATCTGCTCGTTTCTCATGGTGATTCCCACGCACAATGACAACTCCAGTGGCGCGGCTGTTTGCTCCCGAGCCGTGGAGTGCAGATGGGGGCTGACGGCTGCTAGTGGACAGAGCAGCCGGGTCCCTGTGCACCTTAGCAGGGGACAAATGGAGGACGCAGAGAGGGAGGCTCTTCAGGTAATCGGATGACAATAGGGACCTCATGTGGGCTGCGATCCTGCCCTCTGGGGCCGCAGTTCTTTCGTGACCCACGCCACTTTTCAGGACGGTGGTAATTCCATTCCCGAGTAAGGAGAGATCAAGTGGAAGCAAATCAACGACGGGCTGAGACTTGGCAAATAGGGTCTCCAGGTGGGCGTGCAGGGCGCCAGAGAACAGGGAACGGAGGCACTTCTGATTCGGGCTGGAGAAATGAGGGTCCAATGGCCTCTTTCTTGGCCGCGTGGTCGAAGGCAGGGCCCTGTGACTACTGCGTTTCCCGGATTGAAGGGCAGTGAGTCTCTACTCCAGTCGCGGGGCTCCAAGGACAGCCCTGGTGAGACGTGATGCCAGCCCGCCTGGCTCCCCAGGTAAAACAGGCCCCGTCTCCTCCGTCAGCACACGGCGTGGAGGCCTTCCAACGCGCCCTCACCGCTCGCTCAGCTTCGTCTCCTGTCCTTGTGGTAAGAGTGTACAGGGATGGCCCTGCACTACTGTGACCTGTGCTTGTCCTAGTCCCCTACCCGTCCACAGGCCAGCCACAGCAATGACATCTCACCATTCGCAACAACGTGGATGGACCCAGAGGGCATGACGCTCGGTGAAAGACAAACACCATCTGATCTCACTCATATGTGGAATCTGAAGAATAGAATACACGACCCAACAAAACAGAAACAGACTCAGAGATACAGAGAACAAAGTGCTGGCTGCTAAGGGGAGGGGTCTGGAGGGTGGCTGAGACAGGGGAGGGGTTCGGAAGCACAAGTTGCTAGTTACAGAACAGTCACGGGGATGTGGAATGCAGGACAAAGACAGTAACGATGTGGAATGCAGGACCAGTAAGACAGTCAGTAACGATGTAAAGGCTACGGAGGGTGTCAGGTGGGCACTAGACTTATCAGGGGCATGACTTCCTAGGTTATATAAATGTCTAAGCACTGCATTGTGCACCTGGAACTAATACAACGTAATGCCGTCTGTCCACTATAATTTACATATATCTACGCACAGTCACAGGATCGAAAGTGCAGCACAGAGAATACAAGGATTGGTGCAGCAAAGCTGTGTACGATGTCAGGTAGGTAGTAGACTTGGTGGGGCTATCACTTTGTGACAGGTATAAATGTCTCATTATGTTGTTTTATATGCAGAAAATTATTAGCAATAAAAAAAATTGCTACGTATATAAAAAAGAAAGCAGTGACCTCTCCACAGTCCAGACAGTGGGTGCTCAGAAAATCTTTGCTGAACGGGAGTTGCTTTGGGCATTTCCTTGCTTCCCTGGACTTTTTGCTGGCTGTCCCTCCTGGTTCACCCTGTCCCTCCTTCTCAGCATGCCTGTGCCTCCCTGTTCCCTTGGACTCTTCGAGGGTCGAGGTCTTTAGCCTCTGGTAGCTCTTTTGTTCATTCCAGATACTTGCCTTTGCTGATCTCTTCCAAACTCAGGGCTGCATCCGCTGGGCCTTTCTCTCCAGGGCAGACGGCAGGTCCGTGGTGAGCGCGGGCCTGGTGGCCCATCCCCCTGAGCGCTGGCTCTTCAGAAACTCTTTCCCTAAAGTGGACGCATTAACACGCCTCACCCCACGCGAACACGCGTTTATTATTGTTGTGCCACTTACTTCAGTCATAAAACCGAGCTTGCTCCCTAAAAGCTGACATTTGGCCATTCTTGTTTCATCTCTTTGCTCTCAGGTTATTGGTTAAAATATTTAATGCAAATCCCAGAAACCCTCTCATTTCACTGTGAGTCACAATATCATCATCACACGCAACAAAATGAACAACAAACCCTTAATATTATTTAGCAGGCTCTTAATCCCAGATATCTTTTTCTTTTAAAGATTTATTTTTGTTTTTTGTTTTTGACAGAGAGAGAGAGACAGAGACAGAGAGAAGGGGGGAGGGCCCAGAACAGTCTCCATAGTTGCACATCATTTATTTTTCCACATAGTTTCATTCCACAGGTGGGCGGGGCTGCACAGGGCAGGGACTGGGCCGGGGTCTCACCCTGGTGAGAACTGAACTGGGGACACTCCCCAGCTCAGCATATGGGTCCACACGGGCCGGGGCTGGGATTCGATCCTCAGTCCCCGGGGCTGCAAAGTGAGCGCCTAACCCACTGAGCCATCCCGGCTTCCCCCCAGATATTTTTTTAATTGTTACATTTATTGGGGTGACATTGGTTGGTAACAATTACTTAGTTTCCAGGTTTCATCCCAGACATTATTACCCACTCCCGCTCTGTGGTGTGTAATGGGCTGTGGGGTGGGGGGTAAGCTGGGAAGGGCAGTAACATTACCTACGGCCTTACAATGGCCAGGCTTCACGGCAGACCCTTTGTGTGGACAGTCTTGAGACCAGCTAGATCCTCACTGAAATAATTCAAGGTGGGTTTCATTACTCTATTTTCCTCAAAAGGAAACTGAGGCTCAGAGGCACTTAGAAGCTTTCACAGTCAGTGATGGAGCCAGGATGCACCCAGGTGTGTAGTAATGCCGCGGAGTTTATTCTAAAAAACCCTTTAAATTACCTGAAAAGTAGGGCAAAGTGGCTTGGCATATATGACCCTAAGCGGTCACGCTTGAGCCCAGTACAGCTTGAGAATCATTAGGTCAGACCACCGTGCAGAACAAAACATGCCGCATGCAGATTCGAGGCTCTCTGCTCTTTTGCATTTTAAGTTCGTAATAAAGTCTCCAGGATTCCTGCTGGTGTGCAGGGTTTGCTCATTGGGTTTAAGTAATAATCCTCTATAATCATAAAACACATTACATCTGTTTAAAATTCTGTTGTTCCAAGAATTTTACAAAACAGTGAAATTACTCACAGCTGCAGGGAACAAGGTTACTATTCAAAATCAGCCATAAAGTAAACTGTGTATGCAATGCAACTTTTTTTTATATTTTGACTGTATTATGAATAAAACTGAGGTTCAGAGAGATTTAAGACATGTGCTCAAAGTTCTAATTCATGCTGGACAAGAAAGTAAGCTCAGTTTACCTACTATAAGCTCAAAACTGAAGTCCCTTTCCACATATCAGTGGGCTAATGGCTTTGTCACCACAGATCTGGACTCAATTCATCTGGACTTTGATACACGTTAGAGCATCTCATTAACAAAAGGGGGACCCACCATATCATTGTTCTGCACATCATGCAGATACTTGACTCACTCAAGAATGAAGGTCAACAGGTCTGTTCACAGATGACACGTTTTGGGAAGGCTCTTCCAGACCTTGTCGCCACCATGATACTCCTAATGGATGGTGCTGTCCACAGAGCAGGGAGCTCGCGGGGTCCTACCGAGACTGGGGCTTCCGTAAGTGTGCTCTAACTATTGCTCCTTCTCTCACACTCAAGAGTGCAAGCACATCAGAACACTAGGAAGTTAACATCACATCACCCAGGGAACCTTGAAACATCTCACTTTTGTCTTAGGAAACAAGTTCTCCGCAAATGGCTATCTTTTAACTGCTATTAGATATATATATATATATATATATATATATATATATATATATATATATATTTTTTTTTTTTTTTTTTTTTTTTTTTGTGACACATCCATAACCTCTGTGACAATGAATCTCTTATAAGGACTTGAAATTGGCAAACATGAATCTTTGGAAGAAGCAAAAGAAGAGATAATAGGTTTAAAACCCTGCTCTGCTTTGGATTATCTGTTAGACCTTGGACAACAATCTTTCCACGTTATATTTTTCTCATCTTATATAGAGGGTGTTCCAAAATTCACGCAAGATTTGAATTTTGGGTCATTTGTGTGGTAAGGTGTTGCCAATGAAAAAAAAAGACAGTGTGACAGCTGACAGTTCAGGGTTATTAAAAACAGAGTGCTACATGAAAGAACAACGCGTTTTCATTGTTGAGCAATGAAAATTTACAATTTTTAATTATAAACCTGTGTTTCCTATCAAAATGACTTCTTGCATGAATTTGGGGACACCCTTTACAATGAGGATGACAGTCATGCACACTCAGAAGGCTGTGGTGAAGACTAAATAAGAATATATGCACACATGCATGGATGTGTCATGCTCAGAGCACACAGTGTTAAATGTGATGAGTAAAAAAAATGAAAGATGGGCAAAAACAATGAGGAGATTAAATAGAAAAGTTGGATACAACTTGCCCATGTATATCAAGCAGCAGCAATTTTCAGCATTACAGAGGCAGACTACGTACTGAAAAGGCTCTTACAATAGTTTCTATGACCTCGATGGACAAAGGAGTGGCTAGAATAATTTTGAGGAGAGAAAAACAAAGATGTGATCATAAGAGCTCACAGGACGCGAGGGTCAGAGGAGGTTTCTTCTGTAAGTGAGATGCCCACCCCTTTGCTTTATATTATATTAGGAGGCTCCGCATAGCCTACCTTCTAGGAGACTGGATGCTGGGAACAGCGCCTGATATTCTAGTGAGTTCTCGACGCCCCTTGCCCATTACCATCACCATCAGGAACAGGGAAGGGAAGAACGCAAAGTGATTTTATTCCTTCGTATGGATCGGAAATAATACTGATAATTTATTCTAATGAAAATGCTACAAGTGTATTCCCTCGTTTAATATCCTGAGTGATATAAACACTTTCCTTGGAAGAAAAATAGAAATCTATTTACTCCAACAGAGGAAGCACATCAAATAAAAGGTCCCCAGGCTTTTAGCTGAGTTTTAGAGCTGATAACAGAGTCTGTGTGACTTGTCCAGATGGTCAACGATTCAGAATATAAACTCTAAGTTGGTTGCCTGGCTAACCACTGTACCCATCCACTGTGCAGCGGGGGAGAGACGACCAAAGCGAGGCCGGCCTGCCTCAGGCCCGGTCAACTCTAGAGGTGGAGGGAGAGTTCTTTAGAACTGATGTGACGCTGTCTGTTTGTACCCCACGCTTCCCTTTAACCAGTATGACATCCTGCTTAAAAATCACTCTCTGCCACCGGAGGAGTTTCCTAATTCACTGACCAGGCAGCATTCACCGTGACAGACACCGTGGAGCCCGCCTGACAGTGAACCACAGAATAGCGTGGACGGGACGCCACTAACTTTGTAACTCAGGAGAGCGGTTGCCAGCCAACGCGGCTAAAGGGATCGATGGTATTGGAAGAAGGAGTGTGGTGAGCACAGTATTGACCAGTGAAAAGAGTGATGGACAATTACGGCCCCAGTCCGACATCAATGTTATAAAGGTCACTGCTGAAAACTGTCTCCGTTCCCCCTTTCCGAAGCCCCTTTATGCTCGATTCCAGTTCGTTTTCCTCTCCACGATCCTGTTTTCTCAAGTGGTTCTTTGAGAATCATAATGACAGTGAACAGCAGCACGGAGCAGACGGCAAACATATCCCATTATTAGCATTTCGTGATTTTTACAAGCTGTATAGAAAGCTATATACAACGAGGGTTTGGGGAAACAAGCCTGCAGCTTCCTTCCAATGCAAACTCCACAACTGCGCATCCCGTCATTAAGATGACAAGCAGAGAGTCCCCCAAAGTCAGAGAACGAGGGAAGGTACGGTTCCCTGGGCGTTGCTCACTTCCCCGCCGTCATGTGTAGTGTGTAAAGGACGTGTGTCATGCTTACAAACCCAACTCATAGGGAACACACTGCATGTGCAACCCCCCTAGGATGACTTAACGTTACCTGGAAAACCATCAGCTTGGCATTTCTATGCCTTTGTGAGACTTTGTTTTTGAAATGGGAGATTTTTTATTAAGTCATGTTTTGAATTTAACTTCCTAAAAGGAGGAAGCAGAGAAGGAGAAGAAAGATTATTTTCTCTGACTTCCTATAGGTGCTGATTCTGTATCATTATGTGTACTTCTTATTCTATGAATAAGATAAAGCCATTAATTTAAGTTAGTATTTTTTTGGTTTCTGTCACTCACAGCCGAACAATTCATGACTCAAGCATAACTTCACTACCCAAGAATCTAGGCATCTCTGGTAGGATGTACATACTAACATATGTGCAGTCAGGCCTCCCCTAAGGAGGGACCCAGTACATGTAGCCCACAGACGTACACGGGGCCTGGTGCATAGCTGATGATGGAGTAAACGAATCTATAAAAGAGCACTGCACGTGGTTACCTATAGACGGTGAGATTGTGGGTGATTTTAACTTCCTTTTGTGCACTTGCCTATAGCCTCTGAATATTTAAAATCAGAAAAATAAACAAAGCTTTTTCAAAGAATGATGAACACTGTCTAGGAAAACTGTGGGATAGCTTAACAACAAAGTGGAACTGCTCGCTTTCATGCCACGGATTTCAACATCCTGCCATCCAAACCTTTTTCTCCTCCTTCCTCCCTCCACACACTGCTTAAAAAATAGGATACAATCCTGGTAAAACTCAAACCATAAGATGAGGATGAGTCTGACCACCCATCAGGATGATAAAGGAGGTTTACACTACAATTATATTACGTATTTATAAAGAAACATTTTGAAAGTGGTTCCTTTTACATTGATGGATGTCTCAGCACTAACCATAAAAACAATAAAAAAAATTAAGCCTCTTTGTTTTGCTGCTAAGAATGCACATATGAGGCACAGGATTTCTAGTCAGGGGATGCATTTATCACGTGCTTGGGAAAACTTTGCCCATAAATCAACCCAACCCCCTCTGGGTGGCAAAACTCCCACAACACGTAAGAGAGCGTCATGGCATTAATATTCTATGCCAATGCCCTCAAACTGGGACACGTGGCAATATCGGAGACACTCTGGATTGTCATCACCAAGGGGACACTGCCAACATGTGGTGGTCAGGGGCTCCCCGTGCTTCTGAGCCGTGCAAGGGGGCACCCGCAACGAAGAACTCTTCAGTCCAAATGTTCACTGTGCTGAGGTTGAGAACCCCCTGCTGTATGCTATCTCTTTTTTTTTCTCTGACTTATAATTTAGGCAGCATCTACCCTATAAGCAGTTTGACTGCGCTGGCTTCCGGCATTTTTATTGCGTTACTCAATGAGTAACTGGCTAGCTGAATTTCAACATATAACTGTTCGTCTTCTTTTCTTTCTTTTGTTTTAGTTGCAGCATTTGGCCCTACACATGTGGCTGCTTTGTCTTAGTGACCAGTTCCCCAGCCATTCTTCTAAGCTAGGGATCAGGAATACGGACAGGCCAGAGAAATCAGACATCAGTGTAGGGCTCATTGAGGACTGTGGGAGTTGGGTGGCCTTGAAGTGTTCTGATCTTCTCTGTTTTACACTCAGAATGGGTTCCAGATGGTCCACTCAGTCAGGGAAAAGTGAAATCCCAATTCCAAATTCAGAGCAAGGGATGCTCAGGTCATCCTTGCAGAATCAAAGAACAAATGGGACTTGAGCTCAAAGCTCCACACCTCACCACCCAATGCACATGCCACGATATGAGCATGAAGGTGCTTGAAGAAAGGCAAGCCCAGCATTTCAGCAGTTTCCGCCCCGACCACATCTTTACTTAGCTTCACATAAGGGTTAGCTCTGTTTCGAAAACATTCAGCATGTTCAGAAAGTAACGCTACCAAAATGCTTTACTGAGAATGTTTAAGTTTCAAAGTCAGAGAAAAGCACCAAGATCTTATCAGCATCTCTTATTTCATAGATGAAAAAACTACTACAGCCCAAACCAATGACTTACAAGTGTCACAAAAACTGCTTACGCTTGTAACCTAACACCTAGTCTGTTTTGTTGTTTTTTCTTAATCCAGATTCTCAAACTATAGAATAAAAAAGCCATTTTCCCTAAATTGCATTGAATTCTTACACCCCATTCCCTGCTTTCCTATATACCAGCGGGCCACATGATCACTCCCCACCAGTGGGTTTTGCCTCCTAATGTGCCAGGTCCTGGGGTCCACGTGTTACAGGTTTTGTCTTATTTTGTCCTCATAACTCCTCATGCTTGATCAGTCACTGAAGAGTTGTGGTAACTGAGGCTTAGCAAGTAAAACAGGTCCCCTGAGGAAAAATGGCCAAGCAGGGGAACAACCCGAGGGCAGATGGGTGCCAAGGAGGAGGTTTGGAGCCCCCTCCTCCCTGCCTTCCTGAAACGTTCCCCAGGGCCCCCCAGGAGTCCCCTGGAGTGATGTGGTTTTCGGAGTGTTGTGCTTTATTACAAAACAGCAGCTTCTCACCCCACGAGAATAAGATTCTTTTATGTAAAGCGATTTTTATCTTTGGCAGAAAGCAATTGAGATCCAAAGTCATATTTCACCCTGTTCAGAGTTTGCATCTCCCCCCATCTCCATAAGTCAATAGTCTTGGGGGAGAAAACGTCCCCCCGAGCCCTCTATTTATAGTTACACGGAGCAAATCACCACGTGCTTGAAAATCACTTAACTACATTTCAATCACTCGGGTAAAACCCTCTGGCTGGCATTATACATTCCATTCCTGAGGTGAATACGCTATTCTATGCTTTTAAAAAGTGTGTGTGTGTGTGAATGTTTATATGAAGACAGACACACGAGTGTGGGAGTAAAATCTAGTTCGGAAAGTGACAGACAAAATACAGGTGCGGTAATGTAAGTGATTTCCTCCCCCACCTTCTGAACGAATAACTGCAGACTGTCAAGTACGTGCCAAACATGCCTCGTTTCTGACAGACAGTCAGGAATGCTGCTCATCTCCTCGTTGCAAAGCCTTGGGCTTTCTATCTCCTGTCCAACTTCTCTAAAGGAATCTAGCACCTTAGCTCCCTTTTCGATCTTAAAAATCAGGGTTGCTGGGATAGCTCAGTGGTTGAACGCTTGCCTTGCAATTGCAAGGTCCAGGGTTTGATTCCTGGTCCCAGCTCGTGCAAACCCACATGCCGAACTGTGGCACAACTGATAACTACTGGGAGAGCTCAGTGGCACAGGTTCAGTTCAGTTCCTACCCCACGTGGCCTCACATCCATCTGTGTGGAATGAAATCACGTCACAACTAATGGTGCACAACTATGGAGACAGCTCTGAGCCCTCCCCCTTCTCTCTCTCTCACCTTCTCTTAAACAATAAACCATTGCTTTCCTACCCACAATTCATTGTTCTTGGAGCAATAGCCACATTCTACTCGAGACTCCCTCTTTGTCGTGTTCTCAGTTATGCAGTTTGCACGGCCCAGGCCTGGTCCATTAGAGGTTGACACCCCTGTGACTGGACCATAGGACTAGCTCATTGGTGAGCGTGGAGCAAAGCCGCTATGACACTTGACTCCCAGACTCCGGTGGGTCCACCTGGAAGCAGGAATTCTGTGCTTCACTGCCATTTCATGACATGATGAAAATAGACCCGGGGAGGCCAGTAGGCACCCTGCTAGACATCCTTTCTGACATTGAAACCAATCCTGAGAAAAAGCAGCACCAAGACACAGAGAGAAAGAGAGATACAGAGGGAGGTGCTGGGTGGAGTAGCACGCCGTTGGACCCCTTGCAGCCTGCTAAGTCCTGAACCAGCTACATCCTTGCAAACTTCAGTTATTTAACTCAACAACACCTCCTTTTGGGGGGGCTTAAGCAGTTTTGGTTGGGTACTATCGATTTCAACCAAGATTTGATGCATATACGATGAACGTCAGTGTTTATAAGAAGTCTTCAGGAGAAACAATAAATTCAGCTCCCGGTCATCACGCGGAGTTCATGTTCTAAAGATCTCACTAATGCTAATGCTCCCACGAGCTTCCCTGACAGGTACAATGGGCAGATTTCCATCTCCTGTTTAACCCACACGTGGTCCCATGAAGGCTGGAGGTTAGTCCACCACACCCCTCCCAGGAAACAGGGCTACTTCTGAGCTTCCTTCTGGGGCCTTTAGCCGAAAGATCCACACCAATGAGAGAAGCTCCAGGCCAAGGAGAAGGAGGCTTTTCGTGGCCCCAGGTTATTCCCACGTACCTGGCCCACAGGTAACCCGGGCCAGGTAGACCTACAGGAAGCAAGTTCCAAAGGACAGTCCTGGTAGCGAATCAGTGCTGCACGTACACTTCACAGGACTTTTGACTACACTGAGAATGATCTGACTTTTGTTTTACATAAGATAACACTATTTTCTAACTCCAAGTATGGGGGATTTTAGAAGGTCTTATCTTCTTACTTGACACAACCATACCAAAGGTGACAAGAGTCACCTGAAAACATTAACATTCGTTTGTCCACTCCTCTGTTCAAATGCTTGCTGACCCTTCCCCGACACCATTAAGTCATTAGGATGTTTATCCTCGTAACAAGCAGGGGCTTAGAGCGGTTAAGAACGAAGGAGATGGAGCGCAGATTCCGATCCACTTCCACCTACAGGTTGGGGTCTCAGCCACTTCAGTTCCGTACCGTAGCAGAAGGGAAGGCCGCATCTGTGCCAGCCTCCCTGCAGCCTCCTTCACCCGGGGGGATTATCTCACCATGAAAAGCTGAGCAACAGGATCTCTGAGAGCTGTGGACACGAGGGGCCCACGGTCTTGGGACTTCTCCAGGTTCAGTCCCTGGGCCATCGCCATCGTCCTCACCTGGAACGCTGATAGCGAAGCAGAGTCGCTGGCCTCCCCCGACACTGGCGGACCCAGCACGTGCGTGTCGATGCAGACCCGCACAGGCCTCGCCTGCTCATCGGGTCCGGAGGAGACTGGTCTGCAACGAGACCCAAAGCGTGGTCCTCGACAGCAGCCTCGGCGCAAATGAGAGAGTATTCCAGATGGGGGAGGGAGGGCCACAGAGCGGGAGCGAAGAGCAGGGTAAGGAAGGCAAGAGGAGGAAATACCGCGTGGGCAGGAAGCGCTCACAGGCCCGATGGACTGGGCGTCGGAGTTCCTGTCCGCTCAGGCCACGCAACGCAGCGCCACGCGTGTAGCCACTCTGCGAGCTTACAGCCTTTCTAATTGTCGTGGTCATTCTGCCAGCAGGGAGGAGGGGGAGCGTAGCAGCCCGGCAGCCCGCATGGAACGGGAGCCGAGGAAAACGTCCATCAGCGGAGCGGAGGGTATTTTTAGTTTCTGGAAGAAACTCAAAGGGCTCCTTTGACCCCTTTCTTCCAGTATCAGACTGTCCGGCCTCTGCCCACCATCCGTTCATTCTGTTCTCTGTGCCTTTCACCTTCCCGTTCCTCTGCCATTATTTTCTCCCAGTCGGGGGGAAATGATGGTAATGCCCATCAAAGAGAGGCCAAGTAGCACGGGAAGAAAATATCGCAAGGTCGCGAATACTTAGCTAACAATCAAACTGCCCCCCGACCCGTCCACCTCTCTCGGTACACTGAGTCAGGGGGCCAAGCTGCTTTGGTCCCTGGTTTTGGATTTGTGAAATCTCAAAATGTCAACGTTTAGGCAACACCTTAAAATACATCTTTCTCTGTGGAAGCTGTAATGGCTCTTCTCCCCTTTTATTTTCGTATGTCCTGACCTGACTGTCCTTTTGTAGAATTTTATCTTTTGGAGCCCAGACTTTGGGCATCTTCTCAGAATAAGGATTCATAATGGCAGTCAAATACCTTAGAAGTTTATTTTGGGGGCAGATGTTATGAAAGAGAACAATAGAATGATTCTGGAAATATGCCTCACCTCTTCACACCCCTTAAACCAAGTTGGAAGCTTTCAACAGAAAGAACAAGGAGGAGACATTGTCCGCACTGCCTAAGGCAAGCTCCCCAGGTCTTCTAATGAGTTCCCAAGTGTGGAAAACTCCAGAACCAAGTTGTCGTCACCAGCTGAGGTGCATCACAGCATCTGGTAACCTGATGAATAATCTTCCAATTGCCCAGCAGCAATTGATCGCATGCACACAAAACACACTCAGAGGAAGCGGCAGAATGGAAAAGCGGCGCACACGAAGAGGGGTGGAAGACTTGCTCTCCCCACCCCAACCCTTTAAATATCAAAAAAGACATTCTTTCAACAAGCTATGCAGGGTAGAGCAACGTGTCTAGGAGTCAATAGAGAAATCTTAACAGAATCAATTCTTTCTTGAAGGAAAGTCACCACAAATACATGACACCAATTCACTTAAATCAAGGTGGTGATTGAAAGCTGGCCACCTAGAGCAGGGGTCCCCCAATCCCTGGGCCACACAGCAGCAGGTGAGTGGTGGGCCAGTGGGTGGAGCTCCATCTGCAGTTACAGCCGCTCCCATCGCTCCCATGACGGCCTGAGCTCCGCCTCTTGTCAGACCAGCGGCGTTAGAGTCTCACAGGAGCAGGAACCCTATTGTGAGCTGCGCACGTGAGGGGTCTGGGTTGTGGCTCCTTATGAGACTCTAATGCCCGGTGGTCTGAGGTGGAGCTGAGGCGGAGATGCCAGCGCTGGGGAGCAGCTGCGAATACAGATAAACTTTATTACAATGTGATGATAATAGAAATAAAGTGCACAATAAATGGAATGTGCTTGAATCAGCCCCAAACCATCTCCCCACTGCCAGTCCATGGAAAAACTGTCTTTCACAAAACCAGTCCCTGGTGCCAAAAAGTTTGGGGACCGCTGCTCTAGAGGGCGGGGCGTGTCCTGTGACCACTAGGTACACAGGCTCTGGGTTCCCACCTATCACTGCAATGTTGGTTCCACACCGGATTTTCTGTGTAACTCGTGTGAGTTACTTGAGTTTTTGGAGCTCGGTTTCCTCATCTGAAAAGACGATAATACACCCACCATAGCCCCAGCACAGGATGGTATTGTTTGAATAAAATCACACACGTTAAGTGCTTAGCACAGACAGGGTTGTGGGTTCAGCAAGCCTGCACTGGTGAGTTCTGGTGGACCAGCTGCACTCACGAGTGGGAATAAACTGGGATGAGTGTGAGGGGACACTCAGCCTTGCCCTGTGCATATGTCCCCAGGCAGGGAGGGTCACTCACATGGGGAAAGCCTGCCGACGAGAAGTCTGCTTTTCTGGGCACTCACATCTCTTGCACGGTTGACAGAAAGTTGAGTACAGGCGTCCGCAGAAGCCTGTTTGCTTGATCGAGCCCAAGAGTGGATGCGCCTCATGAAGGATCATCAGAGCTTCACGTTACAGCAACAAGCCAATTGCGACCACGCACGTCCCCCTGGGGTCTGGACAGCATCCGCTGGAGAGCAGGGCTGCAGATGGGGGGTAACTGCTGGACACGCACAGCCAGGCTCCGGGGTGGTCCTCTCCCCACCCCCTGCATGTCCGCATGCATCTGGGACGCGGGCCTCCCCAGCTCTGGCCATGGACCCCTGACCCTATGTCCCCTGGAATGCCCCCAGCTCCCACCCCTCACCCAGCAGTTAGCAGCCCTGTCTTCTAGAAACGCAGATACGCAAACCCGACACAAGTCTTGGTAAAAGGACAATAATCATACTGTGCACACCAGAGAGATGCAAACATTCAATGAGTTTCTGTCTGTGAAAGCTCTTTGTAAAACCATGAAACACAAGCCCAATGTCAGTGTCATTAATGATACTGAAGGGTAGCAGCCATTCATGTTCCTCTCTCCTCTTTTAGGTAAAGACAATAGTTTTCTTACAAAGCCTCCAACTTCACAACATGGGTGATACAGATCTCTTAAATTAAAGACATTTTTTAGGGGATGCCGGGATGGCTCAGTGGTCTGAGCACTCATCTTGCAGCCCAGGGGTCCGAGGATAGAGACCCAGCCTGTGTGAACTCATGTGCTGAACTGGGGTGAGCTTCCCATGTGGGAGGCCCCTGGCTGGCTCCTGCCCTGAGCAGCCCCGTGCCCACCTGTGGAATGAAACTATGTAGAGAACTAATGTGCAACTATGGAGACAGCTCTGGGCCCTCCCCTTCTCTCTGTCTCTCTCTGTAAAAAAAAAAAAAAAATGCACCTTTAAAGAATTAAAGACTTTTTTATGTTTCAATCTTGTTCTTTTAAGCCAAAGATCAAACTTCACTCTCCACCGACGACAGGGACACCTGCATTACAGGGTGTAAAAGTCTAAAGGGCTGTCCTGGTGGTACGTTACATGGCACTGCATGAAGAAGAGACATTTCCCTTCCCTCTCAGTTCAGCACCAGCACTGACAGCTTGTCTCTTCCAGAATTTGACCACGGACGCTTTCGCCTCCTTATGAAGGGAAATGCCTTGTGTCCTAACGTGCAGCAGCCGGCATGTGCAAGAAGAACCCACTGGCGAGCACCCGCCTCTTACAGCACCATGCAATTTAGAAACTCGCCACACTGGCATTCCACCCACTGTGTATATTTTTACCTTCTTAATATTCAGAATCTCCACTCTCAGGTATAAACCCTTTAAGATGACACATGAGAGCCGTGATGGCCCCAGAGAAGCAGCCTGACGCTCCTTGGGCCGGGCACATTAACGAGCTCTGTCACAGCGATGATGCCCAGACCTTTCCAGGGGCTGGTTCTGGAGCTGTCACAGACCACGGGCACAAAGGGACGCGGGCGTCTTAGGCCAGTGCCTTAACGAGCCTCCCAGAGACGGTGCCTTCAGAATGGGCCGCAAAGCCACACTTTCCTGTTTTCACGTGGTTTTTCTCAGGCCTGGAGATGAACCCCGAGAGCTCATTGCCTCTGTGCCCCAGAAACGTTCCTCTCCATGGAGGGACGGATCCAAACATCTTTCCGAGCCTTCGGAATCCATAGACGTTTCCGCTGGGAACATCAAGCGTGAGGCGGCCGGGAGTCAAGCAGGATGGTCTTGGCAGGACGCTGGGCGAGCATATGAAATCATCTTTAAGTAGCAAGCACGTTGCCCTTGCTGATGGGGAGGCATTTTCACATGAAAGGAACGCCCAAATTAGGTTGATGCGGAAAGCAGCAGGGCCGGGCCCCCCGGAGTACACGGAGAATGGGACATGCTGCGGTTAGATTTCCTAGCCAGACGCGACTAAGACCCGGAAGAGGAAACCCACGCGTGAGAATAACGGCCGCAGAAACCTGAATAGGCGACTCAGCCCGAAGCGATCAGTGCCTCACAAAGGGAGTCTGATGAGTCTCTTTTATAAAGAGCGTCCAAGTTAAACAGAACTGTGATGACATGAAAATAAAAATTGGAATTATGGAAATGACACCAAATTGAACATGTTTCTTACCTGGCTTGCTAAGCAGTATATACATTTCTAACTTTAATAGTAATATCAAAATGCTCCAATTTCTGTCTACATTTTTATACAAATATGCTCATTTAAAATGGAGAGACTTTTGTGATGATAGACCTTAATAATTATCAATGGAATGGCAACATCTTTTTTCAGGTTTCTTGAGGTATAATTGACAGATAAAATCGTAAGATATTGAAAATGTACAACGTGATGATTTGATATATGAATCTGTTGTGAAAGAATCCCTGCAACGAGTTAATGAACTCGATCCATCACCTCGCATATTTACAGTTGTACAACACAGTGTTCACTATAGTCACCGGGTTATATGTTAGCTCCTCATACCCTGTTAATAACTGACTCAGTGAGGATGGGGTGGGGCCTGGGAGCCTTAAATCTGAAAGTTTCCAGGGGCTGCTGGGCTCTTTTCTGCACTTTGAATGGGAAGGTGTTGGGCAACCATTGACAGCATCCTCCACACAACCAGCCCCGAACGAGGTTGGCCCAGAGGCATCAAATGAAGGCATAAATTTATGTAGCTGTTGTGAATGACGCTGAAGCCACTCCATCAACAGCTCTTCTATTTGTCTTGTGCTGTGGCATTGGTGTTATCTGAAGTTTTGATTTGAAAATACTCACTGAGCACTTAATCCACCACGACAGCCACTCAGTTAAACAGAATGACTACAGGAACATAACAGGGTCTTCTAATGAACAAGTTATTTAGAAGAAAATACTCCAGAGCAAATGGAAAGTTGATTATGTTTTTCTAAGAGGCGGTAGCGCGTACTCATAAGATTCAAAACATGCCATGCACGAGTCTTGACTAATTAAAACCAACATGCTAATCAACTCAAATCACAGCAGCCATAATGACTAGTACGTAGTCGCGAAAGGTCGTCCCTGGCTTCTGAACCAATTTAGCTACTTGAAAACATTTTGGTTTTTAGTTTGGAATAATTTTAGATTTACAGAAAGTTGCAAAGCTATGATAGAGAGTTCTTGTGCATGGGGCTGGCAAGACGGCAGGTGTTCAAGGGTCGGGGGAAGGCCGGCATAGTCAGAGAGTCCTAGAGAGCGACACGGGAGGTGGAGCTGACCCAAAGCCCAACCAAGGAGTGACATAAGGTGGTGACCATCATAAGAGGTCAGGTGGGCTGCAGTGTGGAAGACAGACTGCAGGTAAAACCGCTTCCGGAGAAGTGAGGGCTGTGGCTTCTACACACTCAAGGGGGATGGAGTTGAGGTGCCCCGTCAACCAACAGACACATCACCCAGCTGCTTCTACCCCCAGGTTTCTCAGCTTCGTTTATATCACACTTAACTCTGCAGGCTCACAACCCTACAGTCACATCGCCACCCTCCTGTCGCCCAGTCGGCTAAGACCATCCTGCACAGCCCTCGTACATTCAACTAGACACAAGACCGTGTCCATTGAACAATTAAGAGTCAACGTGACAAATGGAATGCTTTCGATGACATCTTTGTCTCCTAGGGTGGACCCCTGAGTGTTTCCACAGAGCGTGCTACCAAGTATCTGAACAGAGATCTCACTCTCTCCAAAAGACAGGAGCCAGATAGAAAGACCCCCGCAGGCCAAGCACGACTGAAAATGTGACCTTATGTTACAATGAGAGCACAGAGGTTCAGGGATCACCCCACGCCACAGGCAGCTGAGGTACAAACGCATTTGTTAACGTAATCCATGTCCGGGTCTCACAGTCAATCGATTTGCTCTGAACCAGTTCGACACATGTCAGTGCCAGTGGAGTGTGGGGTTCAGAGCACCCCTGGCATGTTTCCTGTGGCCAAAGGACGGCATTTGAGGTTGAGGAAGCACATCGGGAAAATGGGAAATTCTTCAGCCACATGGCACACGCCACACCCGCCAGAGATCAGCCATGACCAAGGGAGAGTAAAAACCCTGCTCTTTTGTTCCACATTCAAAAGGATTGTGATAGTGCCCCAAGGTAAAGGTAGCCGGAGCAGCCATCTGGCTTACTGTTGGAATCTAATATTCGGGAAATGTTCTCAAGCAAGTTCCTGATTTTGAGAAATGATATGGATTGTAAGCAGTGAGAGCTAATATTCTGAAAAAAAAAAAAAAGCTATATTAGCAAATTAATTTGTTAACATTAAATCATTTGTAAAGGGGTTTGGTAATCCTTTTTCTGTTACATGCTCGTTACAACTGAAATCTCAGTTTTTTTACAGATTCACTGTCTCAGACAGCGAAACTAGACTAGTCTTTTCCTGCCTGCCTCCAACCATCTATCCCCTCTGTACACAAAAGAAAAAGAACATTCCAAGAAATTCAGGGTTCCTTAAACAAGGATGTCATTATCCCTCAGAAAACAACAGGGAAACACATCAGAAAACCTACAGCATGGCTTTAGTTTCATGTTGGTGATTCCCGGAGCTGTAGCCATCGATCCTGCTATCCTCAGAATGGACATATAGACAACAGTTAGCTCACAGCCCGGACATAAAGCGGGATATATAGGTCCCTTCCTGGTAAGAGTCACATTGAAGAAAAAATACTGCTGACTGCTGCTCCCACATCAAGACCTTAACTAAGGTCCTCAACCTGCAATACTTCCTGCTACGCTGAAGACCTAGGGGACGGTTTTCACTCCCCGGAGTGAGGATGACTCGCTGTCAGAGCTGAGCCAATAAATGAATTACATTTCTCTAAATCAGACCCAAACCAGATTTATAAAACACAGGTTCGTAAATCATAGCTAATAAAAGAAAGGCAATAATATGTAATAGAAGGTCACTTGAGAACTAATGGGCTCTCTCTGTCCCTTCCTCACCCAGTCATATTTCTCAGACGGGATCATCCTGCTTAAGGTAACGGCTGGAAGTCGTCAATGATCTAAAGATGAATGATACTCTCCATCTGAGCCAGTAGCACTTATTTAATTTATTGCTTCTTCCTTGGCAAATGGCCGCTCTTTGGAGGGGGTTACTTCCTACTGTAAAACCAAATGTCTTTGGACAAGGGCTGCTAGGAAAAAATATATATATATATCCCACCATTATCAATATAATGGAAAGGTTACATGGCTGGACACTTTCCTGACCGCCCTCATATATGTTCAAGTCTCATATTTTGTCCATTTCTCTTGGTGCTTAAGCCAATTTGAATTGGGATTTGGGAGGCAGGGGGCTTGCATAGGGGTGATTCTCTGACCAGGCATGCCAACATGAAGGAGATATTCACTTTGATGTCTTGGATTCAGTCATTTTACAATTTTTTTCTTTTCCAAGTGATTTATCTCATCCTTAATCTTTTCCCAATAATTCCATCTGATTTCTAAAAGACTCACGCTGAAGGCAAATGGAAATCTCCCCTCCAATGATCTGCAATTACGTAGCTTTATCAAGTGTGTCCACGCAGTGGTGCCTTTTAGGGTTTTGTATTAACCGAGCTGGGAATTTCTTAGGTTTATAATGTACAGATCCCCCCACGCAGACTTTGCAAATGAATCTGTATGTGATATTGCCACTGCATAATGGTCAGTGGCAATTATGATGAATATTTTTTAGTGTTTTACAATGATTTTCACTTTTCTTCTTAACAGGTACACATTGGAAGTCAATTATGTCCTAGAGCTTTCACCCTATTCTCACTGTCCTGCCCTTAAAAGGATGTTCAAGTAGATTTAGATTTCCCCCCCCCCAACTGTTCTGCTGCAAGTACCCCAGATGGGGCTTGGCCTTAATTCTGCCCTTTGGCCAATAGTGGTTTGATATTCAAATTATTGTCAATTGATAAAGGATATAAACTAGCTAGAGAACTTATCATGATTCTAAAGTTCCACCACATTATTGACAAAGACAGAATCTTGACTAATTTCCACACAAATGAAGAGAAAAAGTGATCAGGCTAATTGATTTGGGTTCAGTGCAAAACAGTGTATGAGTCACAGTGCACGCTGCTCACCAGGATGTGATTTCACCATCTGGGTGAGAGGCTTCCTCCTTCTCCTTCCATGCTTGTCACAAGCGTGTTGCCATCTTTACAGACATCATGCATGTGACACGGTTTCCTCCTGCACAGGGTAGTATTCAGATGGCGGCTAAAAGGAACTTGCAGAAATAGAAAGAACAGAGAGCGTGTAAAATAAAAATGGAGTGGGGAGTGAAACGTGACCCCACTTGCAGCTCCATAGAACCCTGGGCCCCGGTGGGCATGGATCTCGGCCACCTGGTCACCTGCAGGCCCCCTCAGCCAAACCTGCAGCAGGAAGACCGGGGGGCAAAAATGACTATGAAATCCACAGGGTTATGACCATTCCCTCTGAGGAGGTCGGCTGGATGTTCCCAGATCCGGGACGAGGACAGGTGTGAGCTCAGGTGACATTCTGAGACAAGAGAAAACAAGTCTTCCACATTTTTTTTCTTCTTCTTTCTTTTTTTGTCCTTAGGGCAGGAGGAGAAGGAATTAGAGAATTTCTAGCAAAAGAGAGTGAATCTCCCCCACAGAACGCATAAGGGATTTAGTTAGTGTCTGAGGGGCTCTTCCAAGCGTACTTTCAAGATGATACACCATAAAAATATCTTTGTTTCTAATCATACTCATCTTTCAAGGTCCATGGAAGCAGAAGTGAGGGAGGAGACAGAACCAGATAGGAGGTGCAGAGGGTACATGGAGGTTCTAATAATGGTCATTTAGTAACTTGTAGTTATTAAATTTGATCATATGCCAGGCACTCTGAGAATCATTTTATGCAATTTCATTTCTTTCTTACATCAACCCCACGAAGTAAGAGTCATTATCATGTGGCCCGTAACTAACAAAGAAACGGAGGCAGGAAGCTCAGTAAGGAGCAGGGCTGGTATTTGAACCCAGATTCCACATTCTAATCTTCACCATCCTTCTGAACCCTCTGACTTTCCCAAATTTACCCCCATTTTATATGTGGGAAAATGAGACTTTGCCCATTTTCAAAGTATCATAATCCCGGCCTTACAGCTAAGATCTGAATGAAGCAGAGCAGAAGCGAAGCCTGGAGCCTCGTCAGGGTCATACAGCAGTAACGATCCTCCTGACACGGGACAGGGCTCTGTCATTTGGAAAGTCTCGTTTCGTGTTTACAACAGACCAGTGATGTCTAGAGTTATTACCGCATTCTACAGACAGAGTGCTGAGAGCAGGGGAGGACAAACACATTGGCCGAGATGATCCAAGACTGTTCGGTTCAATTTTGTCCCCTCAGGAAGGTTGGGACCACTTGGGAGGCTTGTTTGGGCACCATGAAGGCAACAGAGGCCTGGGGTTTGAGCGCATCGCCGGAGGAGAGAGTGTGAGGTTCCAAGATGCACGGGGCCGATGTCAGCTCTTACGTAGCCCAAGGTGAAGTGTGGGGACAAGAACCGAGACAGCAGACGAAGGAGTGTGCTGGACGCCGCGGTGCGTTCTGGAGAGCAGGGAGGACACGCAGAGGCCGTGTTCTCAGAGAGCTCCCACCCCCACAGTGTAGACGGTCCTGTGTCCTGTGAGCGTCGATCCTTGCCTCTGCTTGAGCCTATTCTTGGTTCTTCTAAAAGACCCACTTACCCACTTTTGCTTCCAAAAGACCAGTCCATACACTTCACAAAACCAGGAAACGGTAAACCGGAACCATCACGAGCAAAGCATTTCTTTGCTCTGTGATCTGTACTCCTAAGATGGGCAAGCTTAGAACTGGAGGTGGCTCAAGGTCATTCAGCAAGTACTCAGCAGAGGAGGCAAGGCAATTCGTTTTCTCATGTTTGCTGGAGCCACAGTATTTCGTATTTGTAAACAGTGATCAAGTATTACATGTTTATAAAAGGAAGTAGGACGGTTATTTCAAAAAACAAACAATAAACCAAAGGAAATCTGCCAGTTCCCTTCCCGGCAACATACAGCACGAGTCGAGCCATGTCTGCGTTGCTTTCATGTGCAAGAGCTAAGCAGCCCTTTACGAAATGGAAAGCAGCGCATTAGACAGGTATTTAAATTGCGGGGGCAACATGTAAATCACAAAGAAACCGTTACTCCGGGTTAATGTCCGGGAAAATAGCCTATCAAGGCTCTGAAGAGAAATTAGGGACTCAATAAATAAGGAAAGTCACCCTTAGCCAGACGACCTTAGTTAAAAATCAACACGGCACGGGAGGAAGTGCCATTCGATGCAAGCCGAACAAAACAGGAGCCAAAATGCACTCGACGTCCTGGTTGTCACGACTGGCCTGGCAAAGAATATTCTCAACAATTGATTCCAGATGAAGGTGCCACTTCATTTTCGGAAATGGTTATAGGTAATATGGCAAATGTCTGGTCAGGTTTTATGACCAGTCTCCAAACTCGCAGCTGAATTACGGAGCTGCAGGAACGTATTTTTCAGGGCTGCCGAAGGGGCCATCAATCCTGACCGGACTGTATAATGAAGACTTGAGGGCTGAAAACCCTCGATGCTGAGCTCCTTTCACACGGAAACATTCTAGCAGTGACCGCAGCACCACGCGTTTCCAAGCCAGACAGGCCTGGGTTCTCGTTCCGTCTTTGCAGTCGGGGCGTGACGTGTGATATTTTCCTAACTTTAGTGTCCGCATCTCTAAGGTGAAGATAATTCTATTGCTCACATTTTTTTTTTGTCCAAATAATAACTCATAACACAAGTAAAGGACTTAGGAATGTTCCTGGCATCAAGTAAGTACTCAAAAATTCAATGGAGGGGAAATAATCCTTCCAACAAATGGTGCTGGAGTAATTGGACGTCGCAGGCACTCAAGGGAGCTGGAACATACGCCTCATACTGTCTCTAACTGAACTAAAAATGGGTCGTGGGCAGCAATAGGAAACTCAGGAGCCATCCGCCCCACGGGTGAGCGGCAGAAACCCTTGGGATGTCCTTTGAAAGCGACATGTTGAACATCTGCAACCCAGCACCGGTTCCCCGGCTGGACACACAAGCACACCTGAGGGCGGCGCTGGGGCGGGTGGGGGAGGTGAGGAGGTGAAGGCAGGAACCGTGGTCACAGCTGCAGTGTGTCACCTGCCATGGCCCCGGCTAAGGTGGTGGCCATGGGAGGGTCATCGGGAGGGCTTCGTTCCGTGGTCCAGTTGTGGGTGCCCCAAAAGCTGGCTGCCCTCCCCCTGCCCTCCCATGGGTCCCATGCCAGCAGCGAGATGCGTCAAACAGCACAATCACACCAGCGACCATCAGGAACAGAGACAGTGCTGCAGGGTCATGAACCTGACCTTCCCATTACCACACCCACCCCACCACGATGATGGTCCCATGAGACCAACATGACCTGGACACAGTGGGGACACTCACCATCCTAGGAACTCATGGGACAACTGCCACAACCAAAGAGATACCCTGACAACCCCAATCCCGCAACTGGGGAGGCAGATTAGCTCAGGTAAGAGAAAACAGAAGCTTGCACTATTGCACCATCTACTGGAAGACAAGAGAAACTTCTAATTATCAACCTGTGGAGTTGTTAAGATCAAGGCAGTGTCCAAACAAAAAAAGAGGTCACTACCTCAAATGCGCAGGGAAAAAAAATCCACCAAGCACCATGAATACACAAGATAGCATGATAATACAGGAAAAAAATGACAAATATCCAAAACTCAAACTTAAAATCAGGGAAGACTGTGGTTTAAATGACAAAGAGTTGAAGATTACAGTTACGAAGAAGCTCAATGAGATACAAGAAAACGTAGAAAACCATTTCAGGTGAGCTCAGAAATATTATTAACGAATGAAAGAAATGCTTTACCAAAGCGATGAAAACTATAAAACAAACAAACAAAAACACCCAGAAATGTTGGAGCTGAACATAAAATGGGATGAAGAATGTGTTAAAGAGCATTGGAAATAAAGCAGACCGGACAGAAGAGAGAACTAGCAAGTTCAAAGACAGAAGTCTAGAAATGATTCGGGTCAAAGAAGAGAGAGAAGTAAGTTAAAAATAAATGAAAGAACTACAAGAACTATCTGACTATATTAGAAAGAGCAACACAAGGTTAATGGGTACCCCAAGAGGAGAAGAAAGGGAGGAGAGAACAGTAACCCTATTTAAATAACTGATGAGAACTTCCCAAACCTAGGGAAGAAGCTGAACATTCAAATGCAAGAAATGAACAGGACACCTAATGATCTCAATGCAACAAGGCCTCCTGCAAGACACAGTGTATTAAAACCGTCACAAGTGAAGAATGAAGAAAGAATTCTGAAGGCAGCCGTTTGCTCCAAATGGCACAAGAGAAGCAGATGGGCTGCTCTCTGCCCTGTGACTGAACCTGCTAATTATTTTGGCAACTACGCTTCCGAGAGGTCAGAAGTTACACTAAACGTGGCTTCAACTCTCTCCTGAGCGACTTGAGAACTACGAGGCATGGACCCGTCTTCAATACTAGAACTGTCATCATCGCGGCGACTGGTTTTGATTCGGGGCTGGGGCAGGGTGGGGGTAGAGCACACACATAATTTAGATGCCTCTCCTGGGGAAAGATGGGAAGGGTGGAACATATGTCCTCTTACCAATATCAGAGCCAAAAGAACAGGATCGGTTTCTTACCATAAACTGGAAATTTAGTTCAACTACCTGAGCCATAGAAACGTGAGCACCTTAATTATAAAGAACTGCTTTAGGAATTGTCTTGTGTCCCAATAACTCACTGATAAATTTCTCGCATCAGCTTAAATCAGCACCGTGCTAATTCTTGGTTCTTACTTTCTTTTGTCATATTTACTAATGCTAAATTTTTGACAAATGAAAAGCAAGCTAAAAGGGCGAGATGAAAAGTAAGAGTATTTCTTTATTTCCCATTTGATTTAGATATTCATGTACGTTAATTTTGTTCTGAATAAGTATAAATACACATCTCTACCATAATTCAAGTCTTCACAAAATCACCCTCTGGCAAAAATATAATATGCACAAGGCAATATTTAGCTAAAGTATTTCCATCTGGGAAAAACTTCTTGTAAATTACTCTAAAGAAATCCATAAATTAAAAAAAAAAGTGAGATACGTTTTAAAGTTTTTACTCCAAAAGAACTTCATAGACCACTAATTTTCACATTTCAAACTTACAAATACCTATTTAAAGCAAACTGATCTTAATCAATGAACTTAAATATTCATAAGGTAACAATTTCATTCAGTATAAGTTTTCTCTAATAAAATTAGGTATGTATTGATTGGGGCCATGGAAAAAAGGCAAAAAATGGATTTCATACTATTTCACACCATAGCTGCCTGTAATGTCCATGTTTCTGTTAATATGTTGTAAAATATTTAATCATCAGTGATTAGTTTGGCAAAGGAAAGAGTTCACAAAATAAATCCACACCTCCCTATAGTATTTTGTCACTTTCCTGCCAGCATTTGATTAAGTAGTCTCATTTAATCCCTGACCAAGTGATCATTGTCAGAAAAAAAAATAAAATTTCCACCTTTGCTGATTTAACCCATCGTGTAACACATTAGCATACAAAAACCAAAGCTTCGTCCCCCCACGACTCGCCAGAAGGAAATGCTTTAAGCGGCGGGAGACTCTCGCTGCCTGGCCTGACATTTGGCATCAAGTTGCTAACCCTTATTCAGAGGAAGCCCTGACTCTCTCCTCCACCCAGTGTAAGCAAGAAATAGGGGCAATCATACAACCCACCAAGGCCTAGGTCTCAGCCTGAGGACGGGAAGTTCTTCCTGGTGCTCTTAGCCCGAAGGGTAGTCACTGCTCCTTACATCTGCTGTTCTGATGTGATTTAGGGTTCTTTTCAACTCTTAGAAGCCGATCCCTTGACACGCCAACCTCCCACTGAAGTTCATAAGTCTTTATATTAAGCTTCCTGTTCTAATGACTGTGTAATTTTTCTTTTCTCATCAGACCCTGACTAATAATATAATATCTTTGGCTATATTTCTATCCTTTTACAATGAGTTCAGAATATATTTGTAATTAAACAAAAACCAACAAAGAAAAATTTGCAGAAAAAAAATGTGTAGGTAGGAAAGATACAGTTTTCAACAACTTGTTCATTAGTCTGAGAAAACTTGCCTCCAAGATGTCATTCCTTAGAATGTCATGAGTCACATTCATGGATTTATACATACACCCATTTGTACGCACACATGGGTAACATTTAGAACATGCCAACTGGGGTCTATTAGCGACCTGAGGATCAATAGTCTGGGTTATGTATCCTGTCTTACAATGGTAACATATGCTTACAATATAATTCAATGATTTACTGTTTAGTGAATACAGTCTAAGTTTGACTAGAGCAGCTAATTCATCTCTGAGATCCCTGTTATGGCCACATTAAATCCAACACACGTATTATGAGCCCTTCTGGTTTGCTGTCAATAATCCTCTACAAAGGACCTCATGACCATGATCTCATGAGGTATCACAGTCCCAACACAACTCCACCAGGAGGTCCAAGGGAGCAGTATAAGTGACAATGTCCTTCTGCGAAGCCACGTTTATGTGACCAGACAGGGGTAGTAGCTTCATGGACACATAGTTTCAGGAATAGTTCAAATCTACTTTAAGATATACAAGGACGGTCTGGACAAAATCCAGCCCAGCTCTAAATGCCTCTATTTTTCATATTACATGGCTGGATACTTTTAGGACAGCCCCTGTATGTACATTTTCCCATGAATAATATTAACTCATTTTGAGTTCAAAAGATTGCAGTTGGACTATCTGGTGCAATAGAGGTGCTTTCAACAACTCTATCATTTTCCCCATCATTTACTTGGTTACTTAATATCAACCTCCTGAGTAGGTCGAGTCCATTAACATGTCCTCTCAGCACATCTGGTTGTTGGTATAACTGCGTCACAGAGGATACATTATAAAATAATGAATGGCTATGAGTGTAGCTGGTCTTACCTAGTATTTTGGTTTCTATAAGAATGCCATTTTCCAATTCCAGTAATGACAGTAATTTCTATTTCATTCTGAATGAGCTGGATTGTGGAAATACACTTTTTAAAAGTATGAATTGTTGAATTCAATCTATAACCAAAACAATCTTTCCATTTTTTAAACAAAAAGCTTAGACTATTACCCAATATGCTCCGAAGAGTTAGAGGTGTGAATGATTAAGTGGGTCTAGAATGCCCGCCTTTCTCAGAAAGTGATCGCCCCCCACTCCTTGGTTCTATTCTACTTAATGATGAGTTTACAGGTTTTCAATGGTCATTGAGCATCAGCCTCATATGACAGCATGGATTAGCAGAGGAGGTGATGTGCTAGTGGTTTTACTGTTAAGGATCACAGCGGTGTGTTAGTCACGCCTCTCAGTGGCAGGTGCTGAAAACCCAAGTCAAACCAACTTAAACCAATCAGGGAAATGTCTCAGATTCCTACTGGAAAAGTCCTGGAATGGTTCTCATTTCAGGGATGGCTGTAAGATACACAATCCATGAGACGAGGGCTCCACCTTTCTCTTCACCATATCTCAGCTCTACTTCTCTCTGCTTTACCTTCATTCCCAAGAAGTTTCAATGTGGGTGGTGGTTCTTGAAAATCCCAGGCTTGTACCCTCCCACCTTTAAGGCCAGCTGAAAGATCATTTCTCTTTGTCAGATTCCCAGGTCTGAGTCCCATTGGGCCAACTATGGGCCACAGGAATCTTGATGGGCCAGGCATGTTTCACCTACAGAGCACAGGGTAGGGTTGGCAATGACTGAATTATTAGGACTCCCAGACTCTGGGGAAAATAGAAATAGGTGTTGGACAGAAGGACTGATCTATAAGGCAATATTTAATCCTCACAGTACCACCTATTTCTTAGAAAAATTAAATGTAATTTACAGATGAGACAGGTGTTGCTGGAAAAATGAAATAAGATGCCTAGGATTTCATAGCTGGCAGGTGTTAGAGCTGCTATCGATATGCCCTTAGCTGCCATTGATATAATAGAGACAAAGTAACTATGCCTGAAGAGCTCCTGTCCATAAAGGCTCGAGCTCTGAAATGCTTTCTATGACGAACGTGCTGAGAAATGGGAGGGGGAGGTGCTGAACTCTAAACGATTCATTTAGCTTGATTTGAATAAAATAAGATTTCTCCCTAATGAGCGGAACTCAAAGCCTTTCTACGAAGTTGCCGTATTTGAGGCAGTAGAATACTTCTGGCCCTGACAGAAGCAGCAAATACCCTCCACCTCGAACTAGATGAACATGCATATTGGCCGCTAAGAGCAAGACTTTCTAATGTCCAGGGAATGTGTGTGTGTGTGCACATGTGTGTACACACAGGTGTGCACATCTATGCACACATAAGGTGCAATGGGGGTTAGGAATGATTCAAATGTTTATCCAAGACAACTGAGCGTTCCTCTGCGTTCCTCTTTCACTCACTGGGGGTGTTTACTGAGCATGGGCCCTGGGCCAGGAACTTGAAGCAAGGGACACCAAACAGACGAGACAGCTCCATCCACTGAAATGCACGTGACCGCTGCCACTTCGTCTTAAGCATGTGACTTTCAGGAACTGAGGAGTCAAAGGAAATCGGAGCCCATCTACTGCAAACACCCATTACTGCTGGGATTTGGTTTTGTTTTCTGAGCTTCCGGAGGCTGAAGGTGTGGGAGAACGTCACTGCTGGTGAGATGTGTCGTCAGGGGTGAGTCCCCTTTGGAAGCTAGAGGGGCTTGGGTGGGCCACCTGGAAATCATGGAGGGAAGCTGAGCCGCGTCCCGGGGGAGGGAGTCAGGAGCCAATCATCGCCGAAGTGACACTGTGGTCACTGGGAGGACTGGTGGTCCTTTCTGCTTTTGTCTCACCCAGGACAGACAAGTTCGAAACGCTGTCCTTGCAGCCGGCCCTGACAATCTCATCTCCGAAAGAGGAGGCGGCATTCTGTTGCTGTCGCCCATACACCTTCCGGGGATTTTCATGCCAAAGGAACCGAAATCTGTGAGCTTGGAACGCTGCCACAGAAGCCACCTCCCGCTCAGAACGCTGCGGGTGTCCCTCATCACCCACGAAGTCGGCCGCCAGCTCCTTTCTGCAGGAAGCCAATGCCACACGCAGCTGCCACGACCGTGCCTGGACTTCACTCTCCAATGCCAGGGGGCGGAACCCACCAGAGCATCACCACCGCGGCCGGAACCCCACCGAGGTCTCAGCGGCGGGAGAACCGGCCTGTGTTCCCGCATCCCACGCCCTTGCGTGGAGCTCGCGTGACGGTCAGCAAAGCCAGCCTTGCAGGCGAGCGGTCATTAGCACCAGGTTCTCCCAGTGGGATGTCCCTGCGAGCAGGGCTTTCCCACCACTGCCAGTCTTCCCTCCTCCTCCTTCTTGCCTCATTTTCTCCCTCACCGATAAAATGAAAATGATTTCTGGGCATAAGGAGTCAGACTGAACATACATAATTAAAAAATCCAGGGTAGATGTCGCTGTTTCATGAGCAAAGCAGGGCCCTCTCGTTTGGGTCAGTTTCTGGAAGCTCTTTGTCATCTTGGGAGTCATAGGAACACCCCAGGAACCCCTGTCATGTTGGCTGAAACGTACAGCCTTCCCCACAGACGGAGGCAAAATGCAGATTAGCAGTTGCCTAGCGCTGAGGGTGAGGAGAGAGAGTGACCGCAAATGGGCATGAGGACTATTTGGGGGACGATGCAAATAAATGTCCTAAAAGTGGAGTGTGGTGTTGACTGCATGGTCTACGAATTTACCGTAAACCATTAAATTGTGGATTCTGTGTTAAATACATTATATGAGTGATGCTGTCAGCAAAATAAAATGGATTGAGGGATAGAAGGAGTGACTGCAATGTGGCAAAGCAAAGATAAAATGTTAATTGTGCAAGCTAGGCATTGGTAATGGGTGTTCAGTGTGTAATTTTTGTAGTTTTATGTGTATTTGAAACATTCATAAAGTATCAAATAATCTATATCTGCACAAAAGTTGGTATCTCTGAGATTGCAGGAAAGGACTGGGCCTTTTCCTTCCTACATTTCTGTGTAAATACACAAATACAGACACAAATATAGAAAGAAACAAAAAGGTGAACAAACAAAGCCTTACTGTCTTTGAGAAAAATACACGCAATGTAGTAAGGTATGTACAAGTATGATTAGAGACGGCATTCAGGAAATCATGAATGAATAATACTCAAACAGCTATTTTTTAAGCCACTCCCATATCGCCCCTATTTTTCTAAGGATTTTACAGACATGATCACATTTGTGAGGTGTGATCAAAAAATAAGGTGACTGCTGCCGCCAAGTGCCATCCAACAGAAAGGCAGGGATCTCCCATATGGGAAGCAGCCCACGGAACCTTAGTGACCGTGTGTGACAAGTTTCACTTGGTTTGGTGCAGTCAGTTGGTTGTGAGCTACGGTTGAGAGCAGGTGTGTTTTAAAGTGTGCCTTGAATCATGGACCAGGAACAACACGCATTAACATAAACTTCTGCCAAATAAAAACATGACGGTGTGTTCTCACCCACCTTATTCACCGGATTGGGCACTGGGAGACTCCTGGCCCTTCCCCGAAGTCAACATGACCGTGGAAGGTAAACGTTTTGAATCGATTCAGGACATCAGGGCGGCCACGACAACACAACTAAAGACGGGACAGAGGACTTCCAGAACTGCTTCAGAAAGTGGCAAGAATGATGGGGTACGTGTATTCGAAGCAAGGGGAGCATTTTGAGGGGGATGAATGGGAACGTCCTTTACTGTAATAAAATTTTTTAAACACTCACCATATTTTCTGGCGACACCTCGTAGTTGTCATAAACAGTTGTTTGCGGCATGTCCCTTGTGTATAGCTGGAGCCGCTGATGCCCCTGGGGTTTAAAATGCGCATGCCAGCCAAGGACTTAGCATCCGACCAGATCTGACTTGAAAGAATGCGCACTGGTTGCTGCTTACATGACAATGACCATAATTTTATTAGTCTCTCCCCCACATACCAAAAGGTATGACTGATAATGTGAAACAAAACAAAACAACAAAAACTGTCTGTGATCTAATTCTTTGGTCATGCTGTAGTTGTGGCCTATGTGTCTACATTTCCTATATTAGAAAAGTATTTTGCATCCTTTGCACAACAAACACACACATGGGTGTTTTGCACTATTACTGTTGGGTATTTTCCCCCATCTCAACCGCAAACCAATGAGAAGTATTATTGTATTTTAGATTCTACAATAAGGTATTTTTTCTGTTTTAGAATAAGATAGCTAAGCAAGAATTTACATTATTATTTTATTTTATTTTTTTTTAGCTAGCATAGAAGGTTTTCTCATACATGTTTATTTCACAAAGGTAAAACTATTGTTTTTGAACACTGAGACAAGTAAGAAAGAGCAATAGGAAATCTTATTCACCTACTAGGTTGCCAATGAGAGAAAACCAGGGCGGAAAGATTCAGCATGACACCCAAAATTACTCCAACACAAAATGCAGCTAAGACTATTTGGTTCAAAAATCTAAAGTTAGTAGCCAAGTTTTTTGAATTTAATGAATACCAAGCCACCTGTTTTTCACAAGTGAAGTCAGATGCCATCTTTGGAGGGGGCAGGGAGTGGGTGGCTGTGGTTCAGAGGAGGCGAAATGAGGGGGAAACATTTTGGACAAGACACACTCTTCGGGGCCAATCCCTTCACTCTAACTCCCACTATGTCCCTTTTTCCTTTTTCTTCCTCCCAGTTCTCCTCCTGCCTTCAACCCTCACGGGATCTCAGATCTTTGAATAAGACTCAATGTAGGTGGAGGAAGGGGTCTGTTTCTCTTGCCAATTTGATGTCAAATCACATGGTTTTTATTCCGGATTTGGCACATTTCCCAAAGGAGCAAAGAATCGCTGCTTCTGAGTCAGTCACACGCACGTATCCACAGAACTAGGAAATGCTGCGCACGAGGACTAGAGAGAGCTCAGGAAGAGACCTTGTCATTGAGATAGCCACAGAATAATTGAGCAGGCAAACACATGAATTACTAACCAGTCCAGCCAAAGCAGATGACACAAGTAGAAGGACAGCGCCACCGGGTCCTGCTATACCAGACAGAAAACCCACAGTCATCATGTCCCTAGTTTCTAGAGACATGATTTTGAGTCTGGTTACCAGGCCACCGGGATGTACTGCTACTAGTTACTATGTATAGAAGGTCTATGACCCATCCGGTGATGAGATGATGCTCTGCAATGACATGAATGGTCTCGTTCTTCCTTCACAGTCACCCACTCAGGTCACTCCTCCTATTTTCTCTGTTTTCACAGAGGCTCACACCTCAGGTACACCTGCAGAATCAGGCTGTGCTCTCTCCTCCTATCCTGGAGGCCGGGCTGTACTTGTCAACCAGTCTCCAACCCTCTGCTGTTTTCTCCACAAGGCAGCCTCCAAAATGAAGCACACGCTCAACCCTAAGTCACAGCCGGTGAGAACAGATCGCCTTCTGGGGGCTCACTGTTCACTTCTAACGTACAGACCTTGCTCCACAGAGCATATGTGGGGGGGGGGGGGGGAAGAATCATTTTAATAACATGAAACATCCCAGATGCTCCCGTATTGAGTGACAAATTCACACCCTGTTTGGACAGTCACCAAAGATTTAAGCTGATCAGTAGAGAGAAAGTTAATATTTCTGACCCAAGTTGGAAAAATAAAAAGTAAAACCACAACACTCTCTTCCATAACACAGTCGTGACGGGCATCGTTCTCTCCATTTCCCATTCAGCCGTTCACTTAATTCCTCCCCGTGCATTGGGTGCTCTTCTGGGGTTCAGGATCCTGTCTGGAGTCCTATGTGGGAGGCGGCGTTCTGAGCAGCAGGGTCCATCCTCCAAGTTCACCTGCGGTCAGCCTGTCTTCAACTTGGCCAGGTTTGAAGGGACATGGCTGCGTTCCAGCCTCCGTAATTATGTTCTAATCCGTCTTTATTCCCTCTCCTCATTTTTCATGTAATGTTCGTAACATGGATTCAACCACAAATTCATTACCCGTTTTAGCAGGAAGGGAAATTAATGGATGTGCTGTGAGATTATCTAAGAACATATAACTTATTTTTAGTTCTACTTCCATTAGATTAAACCTAAACAGAGATTACTGGGACACAAGCTAATCCACACTTAAAATATACATGTATTTTCTATATGATATAGATACAAAATACATATTTCACACAGAAAATTCCTATATGAGTTATATGCTGTTATATACTATATGCAAAATACAGGGTCTGGCAGAAGTAACACTCCTTTTTATGAGCTGGTCATCTATACCAAATCTTTTACTACAGAACCATATGCATGTCATTCTGTAACATACTCAAGCATACTAAGGACATTGCAGGCGAAATGTTCAAATTGCTGCCCATCTTGTGTGAGACCCACACTAGCCATGTGATGTTCCGGCATGACTTTGGCCGGAGCCTTCTCTATTTCATATAAAAAATTCACATGCAAGTTCTATATTATTATATACTACATGCAAATATACACTTCATGTAGACAATTCACAGACAAGTTATGCATAGATATGTGCAAGTACAGAATAGTAGATGGTATTGTATTATGTGCAATCTTTGCATAGTCCGACCTACTAGAAATCTTTGCCTCCTGTTAAAAACAATCCGGAGCTATTTGAAGATGAAGGTGCAGCAGTAACAAGGAGCGCCTGACTCCAGCCACCCATGGTCCCCCGTGTGTGCGTCACACTCAGCATTCTCCAGGTGACACAGGCGACACCAGCTTCTCCTACGCGCCCGCAGTGCCCAGGACGAGGCTGGGGGACCTCGGCTCCACTCCTGGCTGCACTCATTGGCAGATACTGCCTTCTCTGAGACTGGTCTCCCCAAGTGTGCACGGGGGTGTACAAGGGTGTGAGAAGGCGACAACAGCGGCCTCAGGAGGGGCTGGGCTGGGAAGGGACCCGTCTCCCAGAATTACTGCTGCCAGACTGGCCAAGTCACTTCCGAGCTCCAGCTTTTCAGATGTTAAAGGACAGATCATTCAGCCTCTGCCTACACCGCGGGGCAGTCGAGAGTCATATAACAGACGTGGGAGGATCTTGGCAGGTGTGCTACTCAATGAACATTCACGTGAAGATGACCGGGGCAAGGAAGGCTCGAGCCTCCTCGCCCGTTTAGATTCCAAGGTCCTGGAGGTCGAGGAAAATGCATCTCAAGATTCAGTTCTGTTCGCTCTGGTGTCCCCTCTATTGGCACCCCATGGGAAGGCAGGACAGGGATGGAAGTAGGTGGTGGGGACAAGCGAATATTTTGAAATGGTAATTCCCATGCCCATGCAAACTCACGTCCCCAAGAAGCACGCGAGTCATGCCTTTGAACACGAAATGGAGGCCCAGGAAACTCGTAGTTGTTGCAATGTGGTTGTCACTCTCCTTTTAGTGACGGGCAGGAAAGCCTGTCAAGCTCTTCCCAGCACATCAGCCTCCTCTGAGCAAAGCATCTGCACGTGCCACACGACTTTCGTCCTGCACTGTCACCTGACCCCTTACTTTCAACCGTCTGACCAAGAAGCGCTAAGGGACGGTGGGGAAAGGCAGGCCCCTCCAGCCCAAGAAAATCACCATGTTTCCATCAGCTGGTCAGACTTTCTTTGAACACAAGTTAAACTCTGAAAACGAGGCCTGAATTTCAAGTCACTCAATGGCTGCCTGCCACAAGAGCATTTATTATCGATGCTCCTCTATGGGACAGGACGTTTTTAGCCACGTCTCCTCGACAGGGTAGAAATGGATACGTAACGCTATTTTCTCTCTTCATATTGTTGGATGGTTTCCAAACTGTTTTCATATGGATTATGTGTATGTGATGCTTACAACAGCCCTGAGATACACAGGTATTACTACAGTTGCTTTTTTGGTTGGTTTTTTTTTTCACAGATAAGCTTATCTGAGGCCCATTCATAGTAGGACAGTTGCTCAAGATGCCACAAGTTGCAAAGACAAAGAATAATTTAGGAGGTGGAAAGTCAGGCCTGGAGAAGTGAAAGCGATCGCCTACGGTTTCATATTAGTAAGTGGGAGCGACAGGACTTGAACCCAGAAAACCCACTCCCACGCCCCTTGCTGCTCTCTACCCTGCCGGGCGGATGCCCACAACAATGCCTGGCACAGAGCAGGTGCTCAGGAAATGGGGATTTCCTGTTAGTACAGGCGTCATGGCACTAGGCGCAGAGGGCAGACAAGCTTCGAGATGTGACCTCTTCAAGGTCACGAGCTGCCCTTCTTGTGTGGCACCATATTGCCATCACAGGCAGGTGCCGTAGGCCATCTACGTGGACTACTGCTCCCAGTGGGTTCCTTTGGGGTGGGTAAATTCACTCTAACTAGACAATCCTGTCCTCCTTGTTAGGAATACAGGGGCACGGGATCGTGATTAGAACATTAGAGGTTGTTGAAAACTGCCCGCTCATGTCTCCCTTTGCTCATGAGGCCACATGAGGCTAAACCCAGCAAAATAAGCTGCCACCCAAATAGCTGAGGCAGTGCCACACCTCAGGGGCTTCTGAAATGCAAACCCCACGGGCCCAGTCACTGCCCAACCCCCGCCTTGTACCACGTCCCCCACTACACACCTAGGTCCCTTTGGTCTGGCGTTAACTATGAATGTGAGCCAATGCCGAGCAGAATGCATTTGGGCTGGATGCCTTAGTTCACCAGCGAGAAGGCTGAGACCCAGAGCAATGAAGAGAATTGCCCCAAACGACAGCCCACGACCCTGAGCTCTTCAGCCTGGTTCTTGTTTCTCAGGACGGCTTTGGCTATTTGGCATCTTTGGTGATTCCATACAAATAGGATTTTTTGTTCTGTTTCTTTAAAAACTGTCATTGGGATTTTGACGGGGATTGCATTAAATCTGTATAAGAAAGCACTGGCCCCTCTACCCTATCATGTCCTCTGGCAGATGCCATCTGACCCCCGGAATGTCCCACAGTGCTCTAAGGTAGACCTGGGGACAGAGAGAAGGTTGACTAGACGGACACAGGGTGAGTCTACAGAGAAGGTGTATTTGTGAGACTAGTGTGGTTCCTCTCTCAGTCGAGTCTAGTTCACCCATAATTTATCTTTATTCCTGTCCCCCAAAAAATGTTTGAAAAGAACTACAAGTTATTTAAATGCAATGTCCTCAGTCAGGGCCTGTTCCCTAACGAGTGTGCAGATCAGTGTAATCTTTTCCATCTGAAGTTGAGCCAAGTCAGTGAGAGCCAGAGAGCTGGAGGAAAGGAGCCCACCTGAGGGGGTGTCGGAGCCCCACCTGAGGGGGTGTTGGAGTCCCTCATTCTTTTGTGCAGTCTTACCTTTGCCTATATCTGCCTTTATTTACTACAGGTGATTCCAACATACATTGAAACCTTTCTAACACCTTAGACTTTGCATTGACTGTGAGCAGCAAGCCTGGAAACATCAGTCCGGGAGGGGTATACGAAACGCTGTGACATACTAGCAGCGTGCCAAGACTCACTTGCTTGATGACTATGACATTGCCATTCAATAAAATTTTTTCTCATTAACTACATTCAGGACAAAGAAAAAAATGCACGAGGCTGAGTCAAATTAATAGATTTGATGTTGAAGCATTCACATAAACATGGCCATATGGTCTTGCATTCAATTTTAAGCACAGAAGCTAAAGTAAAGCAGGGTGAAATCCAGAAAGCTTGAATCAATCACAGATTTCAGCCCAAGGTTGCCAATAACTTCAGGTATGTCATGAATTACATTTGCCCTGACCAGTGTGGTCGTGGCCCCAGGTCAATCAGCATTATTTATGAGACCCTGCCAATTATCTAGACTTCAGCATCCCGTCAATGGGCTTTGGGGGAGGGGGGTTATTATTAGATGACTAGATGTTTAATATGTCACTTAGGAGGCTTGGAGGATCTCTTAAGAATTGCATGTTATCCGTCTCTCTGTAGGTAAAATTCTGCGAAGACTTAGATTATTATAACAAGGGCATGGTGATGATATAAAACATGCATAAGAGTCTTACAGGCATATATATGTACACACACATTCTCTGAAGAAACTTAGAAATGGTTTTAAGTTTGCTTTACTTCTATGGCTCAGTTACTATGATTGTAAATACTGCCTGGCAGTACTGAACAAAACAGCATATATAAAGTGCTTGCTTAACACAGTGCCTGGGGCATGGTAAGTACTCGTTTATTGAAAGAACACTTGGAGTAAGAAGTCCAGGTTGCTGATTGGCAGAGGTTTCCTGTCCATTGCACATGGAAGCATCCAGAGGCTTAGTAAACTGTCTTACCCTTCAGTTCTTTGGAAGTGAAAAAGAAGATTCGTAAGGTATCATTGAAAGCAATGATCCCTTCATTAAAATGAGTTTAATTTGCCATATTGTGAGGGAACAAAGATCCTATACAAACAAATTCTGGAGAGTTAATTCAACCAAATTAATGAATCAGATACTGAGTGTCCTCTGGGTGGGTTAAGAAGAAAAACACCAGGCTCAGGACTGTGAGGGTGGGGGCCTGGAGATCTGGAGAAAGCACGACTCTTTGTAGACCTCAGACACTGCCCAATAAGGTCAGGCAGGTAAGAGACCAGCTCTGATCGCCTTGCTATAAAGTGCAAATACAGACACATCAGACGAGGGGACAGGAAGGACAATAAGGGGCTTTTCTGTCTGGCAGGAAATTTATCTTGTGGAAACAACAATTACCGAAAGGTAGACTTTTTTTCTCAATGACATCTGGTAAATTCGCTCCAAAGGACAAGATAACTTGCATCCGCCTTTATTTCGTAGGTGTGTCACAGGTCTTCTAAACACCCACGGCATCGCATGGGTTAACTTTCACTTGCAAATCAGAACTCCAAACTTGAATGCCTTGGCCTTTCTCCTGTGTCCCTTTTCTACTCGATACAATCATGAAAGTAGAAACGTCAGGAATTTTGGCTTGCTCAGGGCCAACTGTTATTCATCCGGCGGGAACCAGCTCTCCTCCACAGCTGTTCCCAAAGCACCTGCCAGGTGTCATTCCCTATTCGAGTTCAGTGCTCACCGAATATGCCAGGAATTCTGGTTCCACTCCACAAGTAACAATTGTTGTGTTCAAACAGTACGGCAAATATCACGGTTTTTCATGGTGCATTAAGGAACAAAAACAGAACAGCACAATCTCAGCGTATTCATTGAAAATCTCCCCAGTGCATATGTGCTCATTCGATTCTCTCTACCTTGATAGCTTGCTAGTTAAAATGCCATTGAACATTCTTTGAAATGATTTTCAAAAGTAATAATACGCTTTTACTCTTTTTCACGTAGACTCTTCTTGAGTCTACCCCAGCTGTCCCGGGGTGCCCAACTCTTTCAGGGTAGGAGAGAAGGTGTGTCAGGAGTATAGGAACAAAGCAAAATAGGGACAATGTGAATTTTTGCTTCTAACATAAAAAAAAAAATCAACATTGTTCAAAAACAAATTTCTTAAAAGCCAGGCTATTTTCTTGAGAAAATATCATTGGAAATCATTTCATTCCTCCTTTATCAAGTCAAGAAGCCATCTAGCCCCTTTGTGTTCCGGTTTTATGCAAGGAAGATGCAGATCAGAAGAGACACAGAGAAGAACCGTCCTTTCCTCAGGCCCATGTGCTGCTGAGAGGGAGACGAGAGGTGACACAGAGCGCATGGCTTCCCAATGACCTCCCTCCAGGCCAAAGCCCAGCGAGCGGCGTTGACCAGGTGAGCGCATGACAGAGGGCGCTGGGGTCTGGGTCAAGGTGCTCTTCTGGGCCATTTCCCACGCCCGTTTGAGGGCATCACATGACAAACAAGCAGGAAGAGGGAGGTCCTGAGCCGGATTCTCGTGTGGTGGACACAGGACTAGATGTGGCTAAGGATCTGCTGGAGGGGGACTGGGGGAGGGGGGCGGGCAGGGTTGCTATCACAGGAGTCGGGCAGCTGGGGGCTTCGGCGACAAAGCCGACCATTGAACCTGGGCCTTGACAGAAGTCACCATGAGTCCGCAGAGGCGTCATTGGACCAGAGGAGGCAGCGAAGGCTGAGTCAGCCAAGAGCAAGGTCCCGGGAGGCAGAAGGAGAGCTGGACAAGAATCCCACAGCCCCGCACATGAGAGCAGGAGAAGAGAAGGCAGCACTGTCGGCGACAAAGGAGCCAGGGAACGCCGCCACCCCAAGGCCTGGACCTTCTCTGTGAAGAGACCGAAAGCCACGCTCCTGCAGCACGCGCCCCTACCACCACCCCACACACCCCACCCGGGGGAATATCTCGAGAGGACAAGCAGCTCTGTGTTTCTGATCATTTCTGAAAGATACCAAATGCTTTCTTTCTCAAAAGGCTGTTTGAACTAACAGATCAAACCGAGCTGTAAACCTGATGGGACATTCCCCTGGAGTTGTGTTTTTCACACCACTAGTGAGTGGGTAAAAGACTTAGGAAGAAGACTGTGTTAATTATAGATGAATTAGAGAAATTACACTTTCTCTGCACCTTTAGGTTGCAGCGAGTATTAAATTTGTTACCTGGCTCTACGCCGAAGCACCGCATAGACGCCCCCACGTCTGCGTGGATTAACTCAGTGTGAGTTCGTCCCTCCCGAATCTGAGTCTTAGCGTCTCACTTTACTTTAGCACTGACTTCCTTCTGCCCATGCTGTAGATGATAATTATGTATTTATGTCACCAGATAATAAGCTCTTTGAGAGCGCTGATCCCAGTGATCATAGAATATTTGTGTTGCGGTCATAAATTGCTGAATTTAGAAGCTAACGCTCATTCTTTTCTAATTAAAAGTGTTTTGTGTCAGAGGTCTAATTTGCAACTTGTATGTAAAACTTACAGGCTGATTTATCACATTCAATTCACAAAGGACACATTCAACTCACAAGTGACCGGAGAGGACACAGTCTTCTTAGTTCGATTACTGTAGGAGACCCTTGTTTTCTCTCTGCCCCGTACGCATGACTCCTATGTGTTCTGCTAACAAAGTATAATCCCTAGAAGCACCACCCATGCTGAGCCGAACCTGGGACCCATGGTGCCATGTAGAATCGAGACCCGCACCCAAGGTTCCCACACGCGGGGGTGTACACGGTGTGGAATCTCCTCCTTTGAGTGTGAGCAGGATCAGTGAGTGCAATAGAATTCCTTCAATGAGGCTACTCGTTCGTGGACTGGGATTCATCAAAAGAGATCATCTTGGATGACCCTGAGGGAACCCAGTGAGTCTTCTGGAAGGTGAAGCACCAGGGACGAGTGCTCTGGAGTACCGGGTGGGACAGCCAGGGGCGGGAAGGGGCGCTCCTCAGGGTGGAGAGCAAGCGCCCGGTCAGGCAGCAAGAAGACCGGCTGAGCAGGCTGTCCAGGCGGCCCCCCAGGAGCTTCCAGACCCCTGCGTTTGTGCACAAGGGCTGTGGGCAGAGGGAAGGGCGACAGACACTACGGTGTCACCGCGGCCCAAGTACTGTGCTGTCTAAACTCTCTTTTGATATTCCATAATGTCTGGACCAGGAAACTACACTCACGGGTGGATTCCACTCCTCTCGGCTTTATTCTACTGTCGTCCTTGTCCAATTAAAATACTTAAAAAAAATGTCTTTGGCTTATAAGGAAAATGTACGGAGAGGAATATAAAGGCCTTTCTTATTGTCAGTCTATGCTTAAACTTTCTTTTCTTTTCTTTTTAAAGATATAATAGCTGCAGCCATATTTCCCTAGTGATAACAAGAAATTCCCTTAGTAATCCCTACCAAATCCTAAAGGGCTAAAATGCAATAAAGAGGATTTCTAATGGTACGTTATAAATCCTTTTAGAGAACATCTTGGTTTAAAATAATTTAAAAAAAAAAAAACGAGAGAGAGACAGAGAGAGCGAGCATGCTTTAGCGTTGAGTAGTGCTATTTAGAAATCCTTTGGCAATGTCAAGGGCACGCAGAAAGATTTCACATTCAGAGTTGAGACGCTAAAATGAAGCTGTATTTGTGATGGTCATGGGTAGTTAGAAACCACAGTTACTGGAGAAACCACAACTGCACACTCAGCACTTGACAGACACACAGGGGCCCTTCTTCAGTCCAGCCCCAGTTCGCATACTCTCCACCAGCTCCTGCAGACCGAAGTCTAATGATCTCACAAGTCAATGCGGTGTGCAGGTTAATTAAGCTGAAATCTGCCTCAGTGTGAATGTTACCCTTTATATACGTTTTGCTCTCTGGCACTCTAGGAAGTAAGTTCTCTCTCTCTCCTATCCGGATGCACTTCCAATATTTGCAGGTAGCTGTTAACATTACTAAGTCTGAGAAACTGGATAACTACAGGGCCAAGCCTAAAACTTATACAAAGACACAAAGACCAAAGATGCAAAGGCCCGAGACAATGGCAGAGATGAACACTGTGATGAACTCTCTAGGGGGCAGCTGCTGCTCAGGCCCCACCCACATATGGTAATTTGGGAATTAATCACAACAAACCAGAGAACTGGATTATTAAAAATAAAATTCTCCCACTTTAAAGCTGTAATTAATTAATCTGTATACTCGGAAGTCACGTTTCATCCTTCTACACACAACGTTGCATCAAAACGTTATAATGCCATTTACATCTTAAAGCCATTTGTCATTCAATGTTGAAAAGATAATCTGAAATCTACATCTATTTAAATACATGGAAATGAAAATCCTGGGACCCTTCACTGAGTTTCTACAGTTGTGACCCGAAAAGTAGATTTTCAAAAATGGAATTCATGTTGGAAAATTGAAATATCAAAGCCTGTGGAATGCTGATGGAATCTCCCAGGAACAGTGTGTAAAGATCCATCTGCTACGAGACCCGGCAATGTGACAAGCGCTTTGGACACTCTTCGCAGACAGCGATACGCACAGGGCCCTTAGCATATGATTTCAGAGGTTTGTTTACCCCTGAAGGGGCATTTATTTTCTTCAACTCTAAATAGCCTTCAAAATAAAAGCGATAATGATAATAAGAGCTAACATATAGTAGGCAATGCAGAGGGTCACTGTGAAGACTATATAAGATCGTGCACTACCACCAAAAGCTGTAAGAATGAAATAAAACACATGTAAGGTCTTTGGAATATACATTATCTTAACTATCATACCACCGCTCCAGTTGAAAATAATTATTTGTGAACAGTTATTAAATTTACCACAAAACTTGTGAAGATATAGCACAGTGTTTCCACATACCCCATACTCAGTGTCTCCTGTTACAAATATCTTACATTAGGTATGGCACACTTGCTATAATTAATGATTCAATATGGACACGCTATTATTAACTAAAGCCCATATTTTATTCAGGTGTTCTTAGTCTGTTCCCCAATGTCCTTTTTCTGTCCCATGATATCATCCAGGATCCGTTACAATGAGTTGTCAGATCTTCTTAGGTTCCTCTTGTCTGGGACAGTTTCTCCGATTTTCCTTGTTTTTGACGACCTTGGCAGTTTTAAGGAAAACTGGTCATGTCATTCGTAGAACAGCCTTCAATTTAGATTCATCTGATGTTTCTCTTAATGATTAGAAAGAGATGATGGGCTTTAAAGTGAAAGCCCACAGAGATTAAGTCAGTTCATCTCGTTATAGCAAAGGTGCTTATGGTGGGCGTGGACTCACTGTTCATGCTGACGCTCATCGCCTGGCTGCAGTAATGCCTGTCAGCTACTCGTTCCCCTCCTTTCCACACGGTCCACCCAGAAGGAAGGCGCTGCACAGCTCACACTTAGCGTGGGGAGTCATGCCCCACCTCCCTGAGGGTGATTGGCTACAAAAAATTAAGACTTCGTCTACATGGTAGGTTTCTCTATTCTCTTCCATTTATCTGCGTATTCAACTCTCTTCCAAAGGGGCTGCTCCAGTTGTCATTCCCACCAGCAATGAATGGGAATTGTTTGCTCCTCCTTCTCATTAGTGATCACTATGGTCAGTGTTTAGGATTTTCACGGTTCTAACACCTTGCTGTCTTTTATTGCATATTTGTTTTACACATATTTTCTCCTGGTCTGAGGTCTTTTTTGGGTTTTTTTTTTTTTGTCATTGTCTTTCACTGAACAGAAGTTTTCATTTTAATAAAGTTCAGTTCATCAATATCTTCATTCATAGATCATGCTTTTGGTGTTGTATCTAAAAACGCATCACCAAATCCAATGCCACCCAGATTTCCTCCAACCCTCCATTTTTCAAGAATTATGTACTCTTTCTATCAGATGGCAAAAGTGGGATGCGAAGAATAACTGGGCTAAGGCCACACAGCCTGAATTTCAACTCAGATTGTCTGACCACCACACCCTACGATCTTAGCATATTTTTATGTCTCTTGAGGACCATGTTAAGTGTGAAGATTAAATGAGCTAATGCATGGAAAGTGTTCTGAGCATATTGAGTACAATCGGTTTTTCTATTCATTATTATTGTTGTTTTACTTGTGTTGTTAGCATTCCTCTTAGGCACGCACATTACCTCAGGTGTTGATTTGAGTTACAGCCACACTAATTCACAGAGAAACTTCCTTGGCATCCTAGACTGATGATGCATCTCTGAATTTAAAGTAGTTTTATGGAGCTTTATATTGATAGGATTAAATAATGCAGAAATCTGAGTGCCCTCCATTGCACAGATCAGCGACAGTATAAGCAAAACTATCACTTTCTTCTTCTATCAGACACTTCAGCTGAGACTGTGGAGAAGTCCCCACTTGCTCCCTGGAGCATTGCTCTCCTTACCACCTTCAAAAGAAAACACTTTGCATCTATTATTTAAAAGGCCAGGACAGTGGATTCTCTTAAGAGTGCAATAAATAATCAAAGGTGGTTTGTATAAGAGCAGACCGGGAACTTCTTGTGAAGCGTGCTTTAAGGGCAAACTGAAGCTGTTAATGATACCTTAAAACAGGGTTTTGATCTCTTACTGTGTCAGACACAGTAACAAGGACTCAACACACATGACATTACTTCACCTCACTTATTGCTATTCTATTTATTTTAAAACCAGAAAACAGAGGCCAGGAGAAAGTAAGGAACATGCCCAGGGTTACAGAGAAAGAAATGGCACGAGGATTTGAATTCTGGTCTCTCTGAACCCTGGGCCTGTGATATGAAGCATGTGCCCTTCTGCCCAACAGAAATCACGTAGCTAGCTGGCTAGAACTTCTTCACCAAGGGAAAGACCCCAAAGCACCCAAGGAATTGGTTGGGAGAATTTTAGAAGACCACTCCAAACTTTTCACCTGTGCCATGTGACCAAGAGTGACAAAGCATGACAGCTTCTGTACACAGAGCTCAATCGCAATCAGTTTACTCAGTAAGCTACACGAGGCCACGCATATTTGGCGGGTGAGGGGCGTTATTGTACTCTACAAATAGCTAGGAGACGGAGAAGGACGAGAAAATCATGTGGGCCGCACTGAATGCCGAGCTGTCAAGTATGTCAAGGAAAAGACTAATAACATAGCTGGTCTATTCCTTTTAACAAACGAATCCAAGAAATCAGTGCAAACGAACAAGACAAACAAACAAGCAAAAATTTGTATACACAGACAAGTTTACAGGCTACCGGAGGGTAAGAGGGGAGAAAGGAGGTAAAAGAGGTTAAAGAGGGTCAAGTATATACTGATGGAGATTTGACTTTGGGTGGTGAACACACAAGGCAAAACACAGATGATTTATTATAGAATTGTACACTTGAAACCTATATAATTTTGTTAACTAATGTCACTAATAGATTTACTAAGTAAATACGTAAATAAATAACTGACATTATATGAATAACACCAAGAAGAGACACTTTAGGCACAATTCTGAGAAGGAGTAAAGTCTAAGAAAATGTAAGAAATGCATAAATGGATATATGAGGGGTGGTCAAGAAATCTGAGGAATGGGAAGGGGGAGATATCAGAAGGGTGGGAAGTACTAGTGCTCTCAGTTTCATTGTGCAACTTATTATTAGAGTGACCAGATGTCCTGTTTTAAATGGGACAGAAAACAGTACTGATTTGTTCTATTACCAGCTCTGTCATCATGCGTCTGGTCTTGGGTTGGGTTAAAAATTGTCTCTTCGTCCGTGGCTACCTTGTCTCTGTAACCTCCACTGGCTGGTTATTTCCTGTCTGAGTGATGGTTCATTGTCACCATGATACACACCACAGTGTCTAGTGTCCATTCGCTGGCGTAGAGTTTCTCCCCCTAGAATATGAGCATCATGGGAGCTGGTGTTCTGTCTGCCTCAATTCCTAGTCTCCTTGGTGCCTAGAATGGTGACTGGCAAATAGCAGAAGGTCAGTACATGTTTTCAAATACCCAGATTCCAGCAGTCACACGTAACCAGTTCTAATCTGTATGTAACCTGAGCTGACATCAGTCAGTTCAGAATCTACTCCCTGGGTCCTGTTTGTTAGGCCAGGAAACAGAGAGTGTGGTGAATGCTGATGGCAACACCTGGACCCAACGATGTCGTAACATTTCTTCATATATACGAGTCCATAAAATCCTCTTTTTTTTTTTTTTTTTGCTTAAACTAGTTCAAGCTGATTTTCCTATCTTCACTGAGTCAGGAATTATGTCATTTGGAAACTGCTGTATTTTTATAAAACATAAGTAACTTATTATCAACACACAGTTGACACTATTTTATAGCATTTCATGACAAAACAGACATATTACAGAGAAAAAAAGATATGTATTTCATGTTAAGGCTGTCAACTAGCTATTATCCATTTGTCACTGGTTGTCATTTTACATTTTTTTGAGAAAGTATCATTGTTCTCTACATTAATAGAGTTGTAAATTCAATCCAGCCAGCTACTATGTTAATAAACACATAGTGTATTTCTTTTATTGCATCACAATGTTAAACATGGCTTAACACCTACCCCAAATTTCTTTACTACTCCCCAAAGACTGCTGGGTATTTATGTGTAAATTTTCGGTTTTAACATAAAACAAAACAAAAAATGAAAACACTTGAAACCATTCCAACCTCCACTGGATATATAGAAGGCTAACAATTTTAGATAATATCCTGAATAATATAGTTGCTGGGTCCGGGTGACTATTTTCTCACTTCTACTGCATAAGATTCCAATGTACTGTAACTGCAGAGTGATTCTGCCTGGGTCCTGAAAGCTCAACTTAACTAAAAAGAAAATCTCTACCATGCTTTGCTACGTAATATGTTCTCTTATTAGTCTGAAGAGGAACAGTTCTAGGACTGATGGTTCTTTTCACTTCATCTATCCTTAGGTGAACAACACTGTTGTTTCTGTGACACAGCTTCGAATAATTTATATCTCACTCATAACTTGTTCCTGTGGAAATGCACATCAATTGTTTTACAAACAAATGCAGTGGTTTGAGCACAAGTTTATGTGAGCATCTAACATTAGGCTAAGTTCACCTTTGCTTGAGTATAGAAGCTTAGCTTTCCTTATCACACATTTTTGTGCAATCATTCTGAGTAGACCTGTCAACTAAAGTTAGATTTAATACAACCATTCTGCCAGCGATTAAAAGAAAAACGAACAGCAACAAAAAAAAGCATCAACATTTTCTTCATTATCATTAGTTGTTGCCAATGATGAGAAGGAAGATGCCAGGGTCCTGAATTTCAATTGCTCCTGGTGAGATGCTCCCTCAGGTGAGATGCTCCCTCAGGTGAGATGGTCCCCCTGGTGGGATGCTCCCCCTGGTGAGACGCTTCCTCAGGTGAGATTCTCCCCCTGGTGAGGTGCTCCCTCTAGTGAGGCACTCCCTCTGGTGAGATGCTTTCTCAGGTGAGATGCACCCTCAAGTGAGATGCTCCCCCAAGTGTGCTGCTCCCCTTGGTGAGATGCTCCCCATGGTGAGGTGCTTCCCCTGGTGAGATGCTCCCTTCAGTCCCCAAACTGCAGAGCATCTTGTTCTGATTGAACTGCCATGAAACCTACCAAGTAAAAACCAGGTAATCCCAAGAGATGTGCCTGATCTGGTGAAAGCATACACTCATATCACGCCCACTTAGTTTTCTTAAATTTAACCATCTTTTTGTTGAGAAAAGCAATGCACTATGCCAGGGGAGAACATATTTCAGCCGAGCAGAACTGTTCTATTTATGGGTGAGGAAATTTTCTATGCACTGTGCTGGCAAATCATTCTAAATAGCCCGGTGTGTTGGCAATACCTAATGCAGTGACTTACTGCCCGTTTTTTTCAGTTGGTGGCTCTGTCTATTCACCAGTAACGGCTGGAATGTAAGCACGCTTCCAGGCCTTGTAAAGAACAGCCGAGTGGAGCACCTTAACGCTGGGGTTGGACAGCTGATGCGCTGGACATCCGTCATGCGACCTTGTCCAGCAGTTCTTCCCTCGCTTTCTGCTAGTGGTGACACGGATTCCTCTGAAATCCGTCCTGTGCAGCTGGCTGGGGCATCTCTTCCCCAGCCGGAGGGGTGGGCCTGTGGTTGGCCCAGTGCCTTGGCCAAAGTGATTGCTGCTGGGGCTGTTAAATAACTCAACCTGGATCAAGTTCTTCCTTAGGACTGTTCTAAAAACGTTCTGGGGCACGGTCACCGCACAGGGACCAGGGGTGCTCACCTTGCACACCAGGGTGAGGAAGGCAGACTGTGAGATGGGCAGAGAGATGACAATAGCAGTTTGAGCCCCCGGTTTCCGTCAAAAATGAAATGGAATGGAGAAAACCGACGCAGGCGCAGTGAAAGACAATTTTGTTTTCCCTCTACCTGCAGTTATGCTCCAGGTGTTTGAGGTAACAAGCCTCCCTTCGGGTTTTTTTCTTGAACTAATTTGAACTGCATTTCCTCAGCTAAAAGACTAGTGACTAAACGCTAGGAAACAAGGAGTCTCTATAACTAGAGAGCCCACCTAAGTATTATCCAAACTGACTGATTCACAGATTGATTGACTGCTAGACTCATTCATCCATTCAAGCCCACACTCAGCTCCCACCTCATTCCAGGCCCGGGGGGAACTAAAGATGAAGCAGATAAAGGTCCCCCAGGAGTTCAATGTAGAGCGAAAAAAGCAGATACGCCAAAAAAGCTAGCCTAACACAGTGCGGTGGCAGGCTCACCTGCAGTGTGCACAGTCGCTTGAGAATTATGGTCTGATGAGGGTATTCATGGAGGCTGAGGCCATTAGGAAATGGGTCCAGGGCGAACCACACAGCCGACACATCCCGCCGGCGTTTTCGCTGCCACCCCCGGGTCTGGGACCCGCCTCTCCCAGCTCCATCCCTCCTACCAGCCTCCACGTGGCTTCTGTGTATCACTAGTTCTAAGACGTCTGTGCAGCTCGATTTCAGGCGACTCTCAATGACGGTTGCTCTGTAGTCTAGTTATCATTTGATGCAGTTGGGGGAGGAGCCAAGCCCAGCGTTTACCTGAAGCTCCTTCAGCCCGCAGGCTGCAGGCTGCAGGCGGCCCAGGACGGCTCTGCATGGAGCCCAACACAAATTTGTAAACGTTCTTAAAACATGTCGAGATTTTTTGCATTTTTTTAGCTCATCAGCTCTCATTAGTGTTTGATGTGTGGCCCAAGACAATTCTTCTTCCAATGTGGCCCAGGGAAGCCACAAGGTTGGACACCCCTGGTTTACCTGCTCGGCCATCTTCCGAGGAAGCCTCTCCAAGTCACTCCCATTCTTGATGATGACGACAATGATGACGGCAAAGCATCACCCATCACAGATATTTTCTATACGCCAGTGTCTCTGCTACACACATCAAACACAAAATCTCACACCCTGTGGGACAGCTATTGGTGTCACTGTCATTTTAAAGGAAAGAAAACTAAGTTTTCAAACACTGACGTAGTTTGCCCCAAGCCACACAGCTGTATAGCATATTCACTTCCCAGGACTGCTGTCCCTAGCAGCTGGGTGGCTTGGAACAAGTTCATTGTCTCATAGGTCTGGAGGCTAGAAGGTGGAAACCAAGTTGTCGTCAGGACCAAGCTCTCTCTGAAGGATCCAGGCAGGAATCCTGTCTTGCCTCTTCCTGGCCTCTGGCCGTTACCAGCAATGTGTGGCCTTTCCTGGTTTAGAGCGACATCACCCCAGCTGGTGCCAACACCTTCACCTGGCCCTTTGCCGCACATGTGAGGGTGTGTGTCTAACTTCAAGTTTTCCTCTCCTGTAAGGACACCAGTCTCCTTTGAGTCACTGGATTAAGGGCCCACCCCTAATCCAGAATGAGCTCGTCTTCACTTAAAAACATCTACAAAAACCCTATTTCCAATAAGATCTCACCCATAGAAACTAGGGGATAGAACTTCAATGTATCTTTTGGGGGGACACAATTCAACCCACTATAGCAAGTAAAGGGCAGAACCAGCTCTCCTACTCAGGATCCATCAGCATCGTCTACCTACAAGGTCTACTATTTAACAAGCACTTACTTATTAAGAAATACTATGCGTTAGAAAATTTTCTGAGTGTGTCTAAGCATTCATCCTGTTAAGTCTCCCAGCACCCCTGAGTCTCAGGCACTATCATCCTCCCCACAGAATACAGGAGGTGCAGAGAATCAAAAAACCTAACAAGGTCTCCCAAATCCGCTTCTACCCTTCTACCATCCTGAGCTCCCAATTTGCACGCTGAGCTGTAAATCGCAACTGAAACCCCTGGGACACAACTGCAGCTCAACGCTGATGAGAAAAAAACAAGAAAAGAAAAAGTCTGCAGAATGCAATAATAAGGTGTCTAGGTACCTGAGATACATGGAAGACATCCAACAGAACTTAATTCGTTTTGTTTTGTTAGCTCAGTTAACCCGGAAAGCCATACGCTTGGTCGTTATCACCTCATGAGCATTTTTAACGGCCCCTCTTAAAAGGAATTTGAAGAGTAAATTTGTTGAGCGCTGCTGGAGTCTACCCATGCCTGTTCAACAGTAATGCCCTCGACTTCATTTATGACTCTGTGGGTAGCCTAACTCGACCCCTGTCCAGGTAGAAAGGCCCACATTAGTTTCAAATGACAAGGCTGTTAACTTGAAATAGGCTCCTGATGATATATATCATTTCTGAAAATAATTGTATATTTTGAATTGATTTACTGCATACAAATATTCTTTATTCCTGAAAGAACGTTTTCTTTCTTAAGTGAATATTCTGTGGGGGGAAAAAACATACTGCTGGATCGATCATATGATTTAGTTAAATTTGAGGGCAGTATGTCTTTGAAAACAATAGCACAGCACTTGCTGTTTAATCAATTGTCATCCAATTTTCCATTTGCGTATCTACAAAGATAATTCTCTGGTTAGTTCACTGCTTTTACTTTTTGCATGGTGGCTAAGGACCTCCAATTTGTCAATTTGGATAATCTAGGTGGAGAAGGCAAAGCAGATTGCTATTGAATGATACTTTAGTCACCAAGGTAGCCTGGATTCTTGTTCCCAACGCCCAGCTTTCTCCCTGTTATAGAAGTGCACAGACCTTTTGTCAGGTGACTTGGTATGACTCCTTTTATTGGAGGCAGACTGTGCATCCCTGTCCTATTCACTGAGCTTGGCCATTTACTCTCTTAAACCAGGTGACAATATCCCAGTTCCAAGTTATGGTTTTAAAGGGACTGCAGGCTTCTACCAGCCTTTTACCACAGAAAGAAGCTTGCATCCTGGGTTTCAGAAGGAGGGCACTTCGCACAAAGTCTGAAACACAGTCAAATCTGGCCAAACTCAGCTAAGAGCAGCTGAGTCACTACTGCATTGCAAGCCTGTGAACTTGTAAATCAATGTTTCAAGTTGTGAGAAGCTGGGTTTTGGGGGTTGCTTGTTACACAGCAGTAGAGCAGCAGAAAGCTGCCTGACACAGTCACCATATGCCACAGATCCATAACCTGAGATCCTGGGGGAGAAACAGGATTGCTGTAAATAAAATCACATTTCTCAACTGACCTACATCATCATTTCAGAGATGATTTTGCCTGAGGGTGTGGACTGTTGTCTTCAAAATGATCATGAAAGACACACTCTCAAGAGTGCAGCCAGCTCAGCAAATAAAACCCAGCCCAAGTCCTCAGTCCTGACTCCCAGTAGTCGGTGAGCACCGACCCATGCCAGGGGGGACAGCTCACGGGAAGCAGACGGCAGCGGGCTTCTTGCTTTCTGTGGGTCGTTGGTTTTAAGTTTCCAAGGCAACGGTTTCAAACACATTTTATTTCTGTAAATTTTATTTCACTTGATCCCTTTCTTGTCATTTTTATTGATTTTTTAATAAATTTGTTGGGGTAACATTGGTTAGTAAAATTATGTTGGTTTCCATGTTGAAAACTGATGATGTGCAACTATGGAGACGGCTCTGGACCCTCCCCCTTCTCTCTGTCTCTCTCTCTCTGTCTCTGTCAAAAACAATAAATACATCTTTTAAAAAATGCATGTTGGTTTCAGGTGTACAATCTATCACACACCGTCTACGTGCTGCTTCAAGTGCTCACCACCCAGTCAGCTCTCCTCCAGCACCATGTATTTATTCCTCTCCCCTCTTACCCTCTGGTAACCACAAAACGATTGACTGTGTCCATGAGTTTCTGTTTCTGTCTTTTTCCTTTGTTGCTTTTTGGTTGAAATGTTGAAACTGGAGCACAGAGCTTCACTATTTCTTTAACTTAATATTTAATGCCTGCCCCCTTCCTTTTGTTTTTGTTTTTTAAGTACAAAAGTAATAGATATTTGAAAGATATGGAAGTACCCAAACTAAAAATACCTGTCTGCTGCCAGATCCCATCCCCGAAGCAATGCAGAATTAAGACTTTGCCAACTCTAGTGCTCTTCTGACACATGCTGAAGTCTATTTTCAATTTAGGAGAGAGGGGCAGGCACTGTGACTGATTTCTCACGCTGACAACACCTTAGTGGCTTCAGCTTCGTCAGGTCTAAGAAGTCCTGCATAATTGGCTCACACCATCTGGGCTCACCACAGGACGCATCAGATTCTCAGTCGTCCTGTTTGCTTTTCGGCCGCCCTGGCTACTCTTCCCTGTCCCGGACTGCACCCCGGGTCCCTGTCACGGAGGTGAGCCTCAGGACAGCTGCAGGTCTCAGATGGCCCGCCACAGCCTCCAGGACCAGGCTTTTGACCGCTTTGCACTAGATAGAGCTCCTCGTTGTCCTTCCAAAGGACCTTATAGCACACCCACTATTACTGTAATCACAGCTGCTTATGTTTCCCCCAAGCGTGACTGAGGTGTGACTGCCGCATAAAACTAATGCATTGAAAGTGCAACGTGATGACCAATAAATGTATACATTGTGATTCCCATAATCAAGGCTATTCACACCCAGCACCTGACTGTTTCTTTTCTTTCTCTTTTTTTTGTAAGAATGTTTAAGACATGTGCTCTGAGCACATTTTATAGTATCAACGCAGCATGGTTCACTGGAGTCACTGTGCTGTATTTTCAATGCCCAGAACTTCTTTACCTTATAACTAGAAGACACCTGTTTACTTTTATATTATTTTTTATTTTATTATTTAAAACATTTTTTATTGTTTTTCACAGAGAGAGCGAGAGAGACAGAGAGATTGGGGAAGGCCCAGAGCAGTCTCCATAGTTGCATGTCATTAGTTTTCTACATAGTTTCATTCAACAGGTAGACGGACGCGGGGCTGCACAGGGCAGGAACTTCCCTGGGGGCCTCCCACATGGGAAACACCCCCCAGTTCACCATCTGGGTCCACATGGTCCAGGGCCGGGATTTGATCCTCATTCTCCAGGCCTGCAAAATGAGTGCTCAACCCACTGAACTATCCCAGCTTCCCCACTTGCTTACTTTCAATTGTAGTGATCTCCAGGAGAAAAAGGTCTTTGTCATTTATTTCCTTATAATCCTTGAATATGGCATATAGTAGTCACTCAATAAATAATTGTTGGGCTAGAGTGGCTAGAACTCCCATAACTCTGAAGACAAACACTTAGAACTTGAAGCTAATGTCATCCACGTATCTCGTGTACCTGCATTAAAGTAGAAAACTTTTGTACATTTTAAAAGCAAACAACCAAGCAAATAATAAAAAGAAATGCAACTGAATAGACTATGCCAAACAGATAACAAAAGTATTATATCTATAACATCAAAATACTTCTGCAAATCCACAAGACAAAGTTAGACAGCCCAGTAGAAAATGGGCAAGACATTTAAACAGAAACCCCACAAAACAGAATATCGCAATGGCTAAAACCACATGAACAAGTGCTCAACTTCACTAGTAATGAACAAAATGCAAATCAAAGCCAAAATGCCATAGCAATACTCACTAAAATGGCAATTATTGAAAAGACAGACAGAAACGCACGCTGGCAGGAATGTAGAGGCAAGAGAATGATCACATACTGCTCCTAGTATACATATAAACTTGCATGGCACGTTGGAAAACTGCTTGGTGTTTTCTACCAAAGCGAAACAAATGCTTTGTCCGTAATGACTCAAAATCCCACTCCTAAGTGCATACCCAATGGGACTACATGTTCCCAAAACACACAAAAATTCATGGAATTGTTGTTTATCATAGTTGAAAACTGAAACGGAGTATTACCAAAGATTTCTAAACAGCTGTCACATAATCATACCTAAATGCAAGGATAAATCACATCACCCACCATCATCAATTTCACAAAATTATTTTTGAATGAACGGCACCACAGTGGATTAGCCCAGATATGAAGTCCAAAAACAGACACAGCCGATCTGTAGAGTTCAATGTTAGGACGACCCCTTCGGCCAGCAGTGTGGTCATGAGAAGGAAGAAAGGCTTCCGAGTCACGGATGTTGGTTTACTTCTTGATCTGTGTGTGCTCATTTTGGGATAATTCTTCTACCTGTAATTGATGACTTGTACCCATCTCTGTGTGTGTGCGATACTTCCATGAACAAAAAATTTAAAGATAGCTTGAGAGGCTGCTGACACAACTGTGCCAAATTCGGTGGGACAGCACTCACGCTCTGCGCTTTCGCCACAGCAAACAACGGCAGGCAGAATAAATAGCACGAGACTCAGGGCCTCATTGTTGCAAAGATACTCTTCATTTCCGTGAAAGTTTGGCTCAAAACAAGGAGTGCAGACATAAAGATGCGAACAGTCCTGACTCATTGTCTATACAAGTTTCACATGTTTTCGAAAATCTGTGGATTACCCACAGAGGAAAGGAGGACAGATGCTTTTTAGGAGCACGTTTTATGGGTCCGACCTGCTGGTGAGTTCCGAAAGGGCCAACTCCTAGCAGGGTGGGAGATCAGCGTGCCACTCCCAGACGTGTGAGCTTCCGTGGCGGCCCAGGGCACTTCAGTACAGGCGGAGCATTTACTAGAGTCCAGCACACGCTGATGTTGGAATGAACGAAGTGAATGAATGAATGGGAGGAAGGGAGGAAGACAGGGAGGGAAGCAGGAAGAAAGGAAAGGAGGGAGAGGTAAGAAGGGAGGGAAGAAAACAAGCCAGGCAGGCTGAGTGTCCTGTCATTTCCACCTCCATCTGGACTTTTTCAGCCAGACTTCTCCTCCCTCTCTTCGCCATGAAGGTTTCCCGTGTTTCAAACACAACCCATGTGATAGACTCTGGCCCCACAACGTAGATTTTGCTATTTGGCAATGTCCTTTCTGTTTCTCTTCCTCTCCTTGACTCCCCATGATTGGCTCCTATTCATTCTTCAAGGGCCCTTCAAATGCCACGTCTTCAGAGCGGCCTTTCCTGGGTCCTGACACAGACCGGTATGTGCACCTGCTCAGCGCACGTTCGAGTATGTCTCCCCTACCAGGGCGTCTCATGAGAACAGGGGCTTTCGGACAACCATGCAGGCAGATTCCTGTCACATAGCAGAGTTAAGTGCTTACGGATTGAAGTAGAAAGGCAGGGGAGCAGTGTCCCCAGCAGGAAGTAGAATTCAGACCAATGGCTGTTCCAAGGAAGGATGCGGACGGATTTCCTGATGTTTGTGCAGAGCACACCTTCCCAGTCCTCTGCCCCTGAGAATCTTATTACATCTGGTTTAGAAGCCAGTGTTTTCTTATATAGTTAAATGGTGGTTACATATGCCAGTCAATATCCTTTGGGCCTGACATCATTTTTCAGAGCAGCTCCACATGAGTGAGCAGTTCATCTTTGCTCATTTACTCAAACCTAATATTTATTCCACACCTGCTTTGTTAGCAGATGGGAACTCCCATGTTCCCAGCATACACAGGACCTGACGAATAGTTCTGATTTAGGGATTAAAAAAAAAGACATCACTCCAAAATACCTTTGTAGCATTTTTTCTTTGGATTATTTTCTTGGGGTAAAAAGATCATTTGTATATTTAAAAAAGATACAATCAACTCTCATTCTGTTTTTTCTTATACACACACATGCATATGGACATACACAGAGCTTATCCTCTTAAATGTGAAAAATACGTTAGTATTTGTTCCAGCCACAGAGTTTTCAGAATATGAACTCAAGTAATTTTGTAAGTCTCCAGCCCTACAAGGTCCATCAAGCTTGATATCTGCTCCCGTGTAGGATTTAGGACAAGATTGCTGTCATGTATCTTGTGGAGGTAATCTATTTCATCACCACATCCATCTTTCATCAATCATCTGAGTTATAAATGTGAGTGTCAACTCAGTCGTTTGATTCCTTATTCATAGGCATTTATAGAAAAGTTCAGAGAATACATGGCATAGAAGGCACTTCCTGCTGCCCGTTCACTCTGAGGCATATGAATCTACATGTCATACGGACATGCTAGAGAGAAACAGCTTAATGTGAATGTTTGAGTAAGATATTGGAGTTCATTGTCAGGTGACGGATTAGAGGCAATTACATTAAACTGTGATGAAGGGCCATACCTTTCTGAGTATATTAGCTTTGCATTACAGAAGACTAAGAGGAGCTCGTTAGCCCTCATGGTGGTTACATATAAATCACATGGTGTCCCACTACCCATTTGAGCATTTATTTTCCCAGACGTGTTAAGTATAGTCATGACTATTCTGCATCGAAGTATTTCCATTCTAAGAGAAAAATGGAAACTACAGGATGGGCTCCCATCTAAACAGATGTGCTTAGTAGCAAAAATGCTTTCTTAATCTCTTATCTTAGGCAAGTGAGTGTGAAATCAGCACACAGGAAGCGAAGGACAGGACAGTCCTTAAATTCAAAAGCAATGCATGACCAGAAAGCTATGTATTGAGTGGACTGCATAAGCTATAGAATGACCAAACAACCTTGCCTCTCATGGTTGAGAGCAGCTAAATGAATAGTAATAAAGGATAAACAGGATCCAGTAGAGTCTACCAAATTGTAACAGTTCAAATCAGAAAATCTTCATTATACCAAAAATAGAGTTCCTTCTCACAATAGGAATCGAACCAAGCTATTAATATGCACCTCACTGTATTCCTCACTTGAGACAATACATCTGAAGCATACGAAGTTGCTGGAGTATCCAAATGCAGGATAATGCAGGCCTCCTAGTTCATTATTTCTTGATGTTATGACATTACTGTCCAATCCTGGGGCATAATGAGGCATTCACAATCTTATATTATCATTTAATGAAGTCCAATTAAGAATCATTAACCTTTGATCTACTCTGCATACTGAACAGACCATGAGTAATCCTAAAAAGACTTGAGAAGGTGAACTTGGGCAAGATTAAGCAATGGGTTTTTTTGAAGAGTGAAAGCACTCTCAAAACACCATTTTCCCCGAAGTGAGAGCCAGTGACCCTACAGAGGAAGAACAAAAACACATACACGCCCCTCAGGTCAAGCGCACATGGCAAGAACTTGATAATTATCTGGGAGGGTTTGTGCAACCAAATGATAATAAAGAAACATCATGTTGATTTATGTTTTTGATAGTTTGTCTATGAATGATCTGAACCTCGATACAAATCATATTTCTTTTTATTTTCAATTAAGTCTAACCCATATTCATCACCACCATATACATTAAATTTCAACTGCATTGATAAAAACATGGCTTTTGAGTCAAAATTACTAATATATAATACAAGAAGCAGTACCGGTATGTTTTTTTGTGTGTAAGGCTTACAAGAAATGCAAAGTTTCTGCAAAGAAATGGTTTACGGGCTACAAGACATCACATTAGAACACACCTAAAAGTATGTGTGTATGAATATCGTGAAGCACTGAAAAGCATGCTCAGGTTAATCTAAAAAATCCAATATTCTGTGGAAGCACAGAAATTCATCACAGAGGTACAAGTTGAAGCAATAACTTCACACTAAGAACGCTTAATTCCAGCTCTGATATTTGAATGTTGAGCTCACAAAGTCGCTTTGCGTAAACTACTGCTGTGTTGTTAAAAGCATTTAAACGTCGAAGATCATCAGCTCAGGGGCTGAGTGACACCATGCCCTGCCCTTTCTAGCTTACTACTCATTTTTATCTGCAGACAGAGCACAATCCCTGACAATCCGGGCATTTGTACAAAGCGCGCTACTTGCAGAAACGAACAGCACCCTGTTTCTACTGGAAAAGGCTACTGAGCAGCCTGGGGGCCGAAGAGCTTACCGGTCAGGATGCCCTTTGAAGACCCGCCTTAGCCCTGACCTGCTTCTTCCCTCACTGCGGTCTCCCCATCCTAACAGATGGAAGGAGCTTCCATCTCTCAGAGGGGCCCAGGCCCCGATGTCTAAGCCATTTTTTCTGACCTCCTGTGGGAACTTGTGGCTAAGAGTATTCCACCTCTGTGTGCTCAAGGTGTGCCTTTGATCATCAGAATATGTGGAAGCCCATTTGAAGGGACTTGTTAAAAAGATAAAGTCAAACATTACTGAAAAAGATCAGCCATATAAGCCACATTTTCATATAACAGTCTCTTCGAACAGTTGATTCACCATCAGCCACCCTTCATTCATTTCATAATTCCTGACCACCTCCAGTAAAGTTCACTGCCTGAATTTATATCATCCCAAGCAAAGGGTCTTGTGTGTGCTGGTCAGTGGCCTGTCTGTCTCTGAAATAATAAGATATGTTACGCATTTATCGCTGCATCACAAATTACTCTGACATTTAACAGCTTAAAACAGCACAGGGCGTCTGTGGGTCAGGAATCTGGGGGCAGCTGATCCGGCCCCCGGCTTCAGGGTCTCTCACAGGCTGCCCTGTGCCTGCCAAGCCCGCAATTTCATCTCAGGGCTGCAGGCTCATGCATGTGCTTGCAAACAGGACTCGGTTTCTCCCAGGTCCTTGGACGGAGGGCCCGAGTCCTTCACGGGTCCTTGGCCAGAGGTCACCTGTTTCTTTCCCATGTGGCAGCTTGCTTCACAAAAGCAGGCAAGACCGAGAATGCCAGAAAGATGGAAGTCACCAGCAGCTACGATGTAATCGCAGGAGATCTTATCGCTGTTTCTGAATAATTCCTTTTAGGACTGTCACACGCAAGGGGAGGGGATTACACAAGGGCAGGTGTGATGACTAGGCAGACACGATAGTGTGGGGGCATCACTTAGAAGCTGTCTACACATAGATGGTGTCGCTGTTCCGCTGGTCACACACTGAAATGCTTATAGGGGCCTGGTGAGTGTTGTAAATAGGTCAAGCACGTCAGATGCCAAGGAAAACAAGGAGTAACAGGCACTGTGGGAAACCAGGGGGCAGGGGCCTCTCTAGAAGAGGTAGACAGGATTTGGGCCTAGGCAGAAAGAGAGACCATGTTTGCCAACTGATTGATTTTTTTTAAGGGAGGCTGTAAATCTTCGTTTTTGTGTTAAATCATCTGGATTTCAAAGGGCGGGACGATCTGGGCTGGCCCAACACAATACGCCTGCAAGTCTTCGTTTTACCTCTTCATTGCTACGAGCTCCTCTGTCAGTTCTGTTGACAAGTGGCCCAGCCCCATGAGTCTGTTGTACATGAAATACTCACTATATATGTTTAGTTACAGGCAAGTGTCAAAACGTGGCGTGCAATGGGCGGCCTGCTCACAGCACTTAACCATGGGGGTCATTTCTTTGTGTGGGTACGCGTGCGCGCGCACACACACACACACACACACACACACGAATGGGTAAGAGAAATGAAGAGCACGCAGGAGACTCCCAAATCTCCAGAGCATACAGTCCAGCAAAGTCACCTTAATTGCACTTAAAACCCAATTCAAAAGAAGCTAATTCCTATTTCATAGATGGGTGTCCCCCAACTCATTGACTTGATAACTGGAAGATTCTAGTGTTAATATTAAGCGAACAACTCTAACATCATGGGGGTATGTGGAGAAGAGGCAGGTTAGCTGATGTTACTTTGGAAACTTTACAAAGAAAACATTTCCTGGGTTCTCCAGGGCAGAGTTGCAGGTAAGCCCTTGAATAAAGCACCCAATAAGTGCTGGTTATTACAGCATTATTTAATAATTCAGCAACACACTGAGTGCAAAAGAAACAACAAAAAAAACCCCGCAGTTCAACATTTATAACTTCAATCACTCTAAAAACGGACACCCAAGTAAAAATGAGCAAAAAGGAAAGATGAAGAAAATGAGCAGAAACAACACGGGGAAACGCAACAAGATCTTCAGGAGCATTCTTCAGTCTGTGATACTTAGGCCCTCAGATTAAGTTCTGAAGGTCAAGGAGCAGTGCAGTGGTGTCACATGCCTAAAAATATTTTCTACCCGGGGAGGAGAAAATCAGAGAAATATGCTCATCTGGTACGTGTCCTTGAATTCTGAAATTTAAAAATGCCAAAAGTGGTGTTTTCTCACAGCGAAGGTGGGATGTAAAATGTAGTTTCCCTGAAAGGAAGTTATCACTTAATAAAGTGACAAACAACAAGCCGAGTTGCAAAACAACAGTGATGCAATCTTGAGTAGTTCTGCTAGAAGCAGCTGCTGTGACTTACTAAGAAGTGCCTTCTACATTATAAGGTGACCAGATTTTAACATTTGTAAAGAGGGACACCATTGA